>JAEMBS010000072.1:0-92000 GCA_018467065.1 Ephestia elutella | reverse complement strand
CACTAGTAAACTAAACAGCCAGTGTGCAGGTTTCCTCAAGTGGTGGTCAATGAAAACTACCAATAATGATACCAAGTATAAGTTACTTCGATGGCTAAGCGACCCAAAGATGATCTTGGTAATTCTAACTAATATTATAATTGCGAAAGTGAGTTTGTTTGTTTGTTACCACTTCACGCTTTATCTACTGAACCAATCTTCCTGAAATGTATACATAGTTAGAATTACCGAGAAGGACATAGGCTACACTTTTCAGGTTCCTCGTGAGAAATTCATTCATATTCATATTCATTTATTCAGTCGGGCGAAACCACTGCGGGCAAAAAAGTTAGTAGTAAATACTACTCTTTGTTCAGTGCCACTTTTTGCTAGTCACCTCTTTGGAAGGCTTCCAGGTCTCGTACCAGCTTTCATAGAGTGATAGGATCAGATAGGTCATTTCCTTCTTGGTACCTTTTGTATGCTTGTCCCTTTTAAATGCACGATCTTTCATATCCAGCTCCTATATGGAAATAAGTTTTTTATATAACGAAGCGTGTTAAGTCGATATTCGTACCTATGTACTTATATTTGTACATAAATAACTAATATACTAACTAATATTATAAATGACTAATATTATAAAAAGACAGCTAAGTAAATTAAATAAAGAAATTCAGCTATTGAAAAATGTTTGCTTGTCACCCCAATCATCAAAAAAGTCTAAAAAGAAAGGGAGTCTTGATACTTCAGATAACGGACCTTCTTCGATCTCAACTCCTCGTAAATCCCAGAATCCTAAACGACTGAGATGCAGTTCACAGACTACTGAAGACCAGAATCATATGATACCGGAGGTAGAAAAATCTCCTATTGGCCAACAGATGAGTGGATCAGATATTATAGGAAACCATAGAACGCCACCAGTTTCAAGCATAAGGAAGAACAGATTATGTATTATAAGTAGCGAGAAAAGACTGAAGCTAATAACTAGAATAGAAAACACTGATATCCCGAAAAAGCTAGATTATTGTCACTATGTCGTCCCTGGAGGTGGAATACATCAGCTATTACATAATATAGAACAAAAAACGCACGATTATACGAAGAATGACTTTGTTATAATACTCATTGGAGATATTGATTTTAAGGTGGCACAAAATTATTTAGATCTAATTTCTTACATCCACAACAAATTAAAGAACATCCAACATACAAACATCATATTATGTTCACCCACCTATATATGTGGAGCAATGTTGCATAATTGCAGAGTCGAAGCCTTCAACATGCTACTTAATCTAGATACTAGCAACCACCGCTACGCAGAGTATATAGATTCCAACTTTAATCTAGAATTGGACATGTTTTCACCTAAGACTGGAAAACTCAGTGAGAGAGGACTACAATCTATCATAAACGACTGCTACTATCATATAAAATTGATGTCCGATAAGTTGGAGCATAACAAGCACGAGACGACTACAGGTGCAGTCATCGAGCCTACCAGTGCTACCACCTCTCCAAAGAATACTTTTTTCGCTAATTTCACCATATTCAGCCAAAATATCTGTAGCTTAATAAACAAACAGCACATTTTAGAGGCATATCTGGAAGACGTACCTAACATAGAGGCATTATGTATCACGGAAACCTGGCTTACGAAAGGGAAAATAGATCTTATAAACATCAGCGGATACAATCTAGCCTCATCCTTCTGCCGAGAAAAATTACGAATGCGGAAGTGTATGTATTTTATTAAGACACGGTGTGGAATTCCATGAACGTACGGATATAGTGAATATGACCAAAGAATACCTTTTCGAAGTGAGTGCTGTAGAAATTTGCTATCCACTTAATATATTACTAATTACCATATATTATCCGGATAGTAAAAGAGAATTTGAACGTTTTTGTAACTGTTTAACAAATCTTCTGAATTTGCTAATGACCAAAGACAGTAAAACCAATATAGCCATTGTAGGCGACTTTAACATAAATGTCTTGGACAAAAAATGTACAAAATCGAAAACTCTCCTAGATTTAATGTCATCTTACAATTTTGACCAATACGTTAATGAACCTACGCGAATCACTAAAACATCAGCTAGATGCATAGACTTAGTATTTACAAACTTTCGTCACAAGAAAACTTCAGTACTAGTTCAAGATAACGGTTTTGCTGACCACAAGAGTGTTCTAGTATCAATATCGTCCTCATCAGTTCTAAAAGATAGAAATACTTGGTGGACTGAAAAACGGATCTATAATAAAACAAATATAAACAAATTTAAACGCGAACTACAAACAATTAATTGGCAAGACGTAATTAAAGAAAATTTAAATATTAATGAAAACTACGACATGCTGCAAAATATTCTTAAAAACATTCTAGATAAAACTATCTCTAAAATACGAATAAAAATAAAAAGAACACGTAGTAAAGGTTGGCTTACGCCTGGTATCAAAAACTCCTGTAAAAATAAAAGACTTTTAAAAAACTTTTTTAAGACAGACAAATAATCCTGTGCTTCATAAATACTATAAATCTTATGAAAAACTATTAAAAAAGAACAGTTTATAAATCCAAAAAATTAGAATATACGAAGAAAATGAAAAATACTACGAATGCTACGAAAACTATGTGGAATATAATAAAAGACCGAACAAATAAACAAACAAATATGACTAGACAAAATATTAAGCTAAAAATTGACGGAAAAACTATAAACGATCCATTAGACATAGCAAATACCTTTAATAATCTTTTTTCTATGAATGGCCAAGACGTGTCTACAAACTCAATAAGAGGTAGACCAGTTCAAAACCCCACACCCAACTCATTCTTCCTGTGGCCAGTTGATTTAAAGGAAGTTAAAAATATAATACATAGGTTAAAAAATAAGCGCAGCTTTGGAATTGATGAATTGCCCCCAATATTAATAAAAACATGTGTAAACGAACTAGCCTATCCGTTTATGCAGTTAATCAACCAATCTTTTAGAGATGGCGTGTTTCCAGACAAACTTAAAATAACCATTGTGAGACCTATCCATAAAAAGGGGAAAAATCCAATCCGGATAACTTTAGACCGATTGCGCTACCCACAACAACTTCAAAAATATTGGAAATGGCTATGTGTGATCGACTGTATTCATTCTGTGAAAAACATGAAATATTTGACGAAAAACAATTTGGATTTAGGAAAAACCGTTCGACTAGCCTAGCTGTTTACCACTTTATGCAAAAGGCTTTGGAATATATTAATGATAAGAGCTACGCAATAGGCATCCAACTTGATATGACTAAAGCATACGAAAGGGTATCTTCCAAAACTCTACTTTCTAAAGCTATATGGTATTGGCGTTAGAGGGATTGCTCACGATTGGTTCTCCTCGTATTTATCTAACCGCCAACAGTATGTGGAAATCGAAAGCGTTAACTCTGATACTGGAACTATCGCACTCTATCGTTCTGAAAAATGCCCTATGCCTAATTCTATCCCCCAAGGAAGTGTTCTTGGATGCATTTTGTTCTTAGTATACATTAACGATTTGCCTAAAATATTGACCGAACATTGCGTCGCTTTCGCAGATGACATTTCTATACTATTTCCAATTAATTGTAATCTGACATTGAATGATCGCCTAAATCAAATCTTTGTTGACATCACAGACTGGCTGGACGACCATAACTTAAAATTAAATCTATCCAAGACTAAACTAATGCAATTCAGACCCTATCAAAAAGCTCCACTAAACATTGACTTCGTATTAAATGGAAATCCTATTAAATGTGTGGACACCTCCACTCTGCTCGGTATTGAAATTGATACAAATATTACATGGAAGCCGCATATCCAAAAACTAAAAGTAAACTTTCCAGTTTTATATATGCCTTGCTGGAATTGAAGAGAAGTACTGATTTTAAAACATCACTTACCGCGTACTATGCCTATGCCCACTCGCGCCTACAGTACGGTATTATTATGTGGGGAAACAGTACCGATGCACAACAGCTCTTTATTTTACAAAAGAAGTGTGTTCGAATCTTGGCCAATTTAAGAAACTGGACAGAAAGTTGTCGGCCCCATTTTATTAAACATGAAATACTCACACTCACTGGGATTTATATATATGAAACAAGTAAATTTGTTAGAAATAATATAAAGCTATTTAAAACAAGGAGCAGCTGAGAGCAAACACTCGCTATAAAGGAAAACTAGATCTACCATCTAGCAGTTTGAAACTTTTGGATCGAGCCCACTAGTGATGTGTGTAAAAATATATAATAAATTACCGGAAAATATTATAGCCGAGAAAAATCTCAAAACATTTCTAAAACACCTCCGCAAATATTTGGTACAAAATTGTTTCTACAATCTAGAAGAGTTTTTCGAGAAATAATTATATTATAATTAACCCCAATTTTATAATTTTGTAATTTTGTTCTATTTATATTTTTTGATTTGCTGATTATTGAAGTGTTATTTTATTTAAATATTATTATGAATTGTAATTAATTAACTTAAACATTTTAAACATCTTATGATATTGTTATTTAATGTAGTGCCCTACCAGGGTCCATGAGGTTCTTCTATTTTATGTATTGTATGACCTATGTACTTAACCATGGAAGCATTAATAAATGAATTGAATTGAATTGAATTGAATTGAATTGTAACTGGACAAGCAACAGTACCGCTGTATTGGACAGCGTACCAAAGGAGGCACTAGGTGATGTTGCTATAAAGTTTAAAATTGATCAGCAATATCAAGGTGAGCGTACTTTGGGACTTGTGTGGTATCCATGCGACGATACCGATACGATGGGGTTTGATATGTCCATGAAGCGTATTCCTAAACATATTATTCAAGACAAAGAAAGGCCTACTAAACGCATCATGCTACAGGTAGGTAATGTAAATTTTTGATGTATTTGGGTTTCTTTCACCGTTTACCATACAAGGTAAAATTATGTTGCAAGACACTTGGCGCTTAAACATAGGCTGGGACGATGCCATTCCAGACGATGTTTATAAAAAATGGTGTAATTGGATTTGACTTGCTTCAACAAATAGATCGTATACGCATACCTTAGGATATTACGGCACGAGAGCGAAAGACGCTCTCGCGCTACGCGAAGTGAAGGACTGCAACCAGAGAGCCGGCTATCGAGTGGCAAATGTACCGCCGCCCCCTCCGCCTCAGCGAATTCGAACACTGCCACCATTGGTGAGCCATCGTCTACGAGACAAGGCTACGAGAGTCGTAGCGGGCCTACGAGCGTTATCTCTGATGCTACGACGGCGCATTGTTTATCACGATGCGCTACGAATGTAAGTATGTACTAACTATGCAGATTTAAAATTGCATATTTTTAGTGATGCATCTGTCAAGGCAATGTGCGCCGTAGCGTATTGGCGTTGGGTGGATGATGGCGTTATACGGGTTGCATTTATAGCAAGTAAATGCCGCGTTGTACCAGTAAAACCGCTGACTGTGCCTCGTGCCGAGCTACAGGCAGCTCTAATAGCTGCGCGTCTCGCAAGTTCTATTATAAAAGAGCATAGAATTTCGCCTAAGCGAAAATATTTTTGGTGCGATTCAGTCACAGTTTTGCAATGGATTAGAAATAACACACGGTCGTATAAAACATTTGTAGCTAACCGTTTGGGCGAAATCGATGAACTTACAAATGCAGACGACTGGAGGTATGTACCCACAAAAATGAATGTAGCTGACTTAGCTACGCGCGAGGAGTTTGACATTGCAGTCTTTCATGACAGCTGGTTTAATGGTCCTGAATTTTTGTACCACGATGGGGACTCATGGCCTGCAGATATTATCTACCCCGAAAAGGATAAAAATACGGAGATTGTTTCTGCCGTGCTCGAGTCTCCTGCTGGCTTGCCGGTGCCGGATCCGCAGCGATTTTCCTGCTATCTCCGTCTGCTACGCGCGACAGCCGTCGTACTGAGGTTTATCGACAGATGTCGAAAGCTTGTCGGTGAAGTTGACTGCGACGCACTCGCCAAGGCCGAAACATTGCTGATGAGATACGCGCAGGCCGAGTCATTTCCTGTTGAAATATCTGCAATCAAAAATGGTAAAAGTGTATCAAAAGAAAGTAGATTACTTACCTTATCACCTTATCTCGATGAGAACGGCTTGCTTCGGCTCGGTGGTCGCATAGACGCCGCATCTGACCTGGATCTGCAAATGAAAAGACCGATCATATTAGATGGTAAGCATCCGGTTACGCGTCTGCTTGTTAGGTACCATCACGTCAGGGCCGCTCACGGTAACCAAGAAATGGTAGTAAATAATCTGAAACAAAAATATTGGATTATTCGCTTGAGGCCTACGGTGAAAGATATAGTATCCAGCTGCATGTTATGTCGTTTAAGAAAATGCAAACCAGAAGTACCACGAATGGGTGACTTACCTCACGCTCGAGTGGCTCACCATCATCGGCCATTTACTTACTGCGGTTTGGACTTGTTTGGACCTATCGAGGTTACAGTTGGCAAGGGTCGTAATGCACGACAAAAAAGATATGGTGTTTTATTCACGTGTTTAACAGTCCGAGCGATTCACATCGAGGTGGTACCATCGCTTACTGCGGACTCCTTAATCATGGCGTTACGACGCATGGCGGCACGCCGCGGTTGGCCCGCATATCTCTATTCCGACAACGGAACTAACTTGAGAGGGGCTGATAAGGAGCTGCAACAAGCTGCACGGGAGTTAGACGTAGACAAGCTTAAGGCTGTTGGTGCCAACAACTCTATGAAATGGTCGTTTATCCCCCCGCTAGTCCTCAATGGGGTGGGGCGTGGGAAAGACTCATTCGCAGCGTGAAGGACGCGTTACGTGTCACGATGAAGGAGCGTGCTCCAAGGGACGAGGTCCTTATCACGTTGTTGACTGAAGTTGAAAACATGGTCAACAGCCGTCCCTTGGCACACGTATCAGTAGACCCAGAATCACCTGAAACTTTGACTCCAAACCACTTTCTTTTGGGCAGCTCTTCCGGTTTGCCTGTCATTGGTTCATTTAATGACTCAGATGCCTTTTTGCGTAAACAGTGGCATAAAGCCCAATGTCTGGCAGACATGTTTTGGCGTAGATGGGTCAAGGAGGTTCTGCCCGACTTGCTGCCTCGAAGAAAGTGGAATCAGGAGACACGGCCTTTACAGATTGGGGATTTTGTTTTCATCGCCGATCCTGACAGCCCACGTAACACATGGCCAAAGGGAATCATCCAGCAAGTATACCCAGGGAAGGATGGTCGCATTAGAGTGGTCGATGTTAAAACGAAAACAGGCGTGTGGAAGCGATCTGCGGCTCGTGTAGCTCGAGTTCCGTTCAGTGATGAGTGCTGTGCCAGCACTGGGGTGGGGAATGTTAGCGACGCGCTC
The DNA here is from genome assembly GCA_018467065.1 of Ephestia elutella. Lineage (NCBI taxonomy): Eukaryota > Metazoa > Arthropoda > Insecta > Lepidoptera > Pyralidae > Ephestia > Ephestia elutella. The sequence goes on along the minus strand of JAEMBS010000072.1, from coordinate 84,598 downwards.
ACATAAAGCTTCTCCTTTTGATACAAGTATTAACTTGGCAAATATGTACAACATTCACGCCGTAACATTTTAAAAGTTTATGTATTTCCGTCTTAATTTTATTATATGATTTCGGGTAGTTCGCTACCGGATCTGTCTTCTATCGGCAACAGAGAGCGACGTGTGTCTCATTGTTTTTTTCTCTGTACATTTCGCTAAACCTTTATTTTCTCGCATTGTGTGCCCAAATATAGCATTTAAAGTTTTCCACCTTCGTTTTTCTAGCCTAGCCGTGACCCTGCAGCTTACAGGGTCAAACTCACAAAAGAAGATGGATCGATTCTTTTGTCTCAACCTCACTCTGTGAATCGAGGAATCCCTCAGGGATCTATACTTGGACCACTTCTCTTTATTATTTATAGTGCCGATCTTGCTGAGGTAATTAAACACTGTCGATTTCATTGTTATGCGGACGATGTCCAATTATACATCTCTGAGACACCGAAAAGGATATCTGAGGCAGTGCAAAAAATGAATCAAGACTTGAAACATGTTGCGGAATGGTCTGAGAGAAACACCCTCGTTCTCAATCCCTTGAAATCGAAAACTATGGTTCTCGGGTCAAGAGCTCAAGTTGTTAATATCCTCTCCTGTAACCCAACTGTGGTGCTACTCGATAAAACTGTGGAACGGGTAGAAAAGGCTAGAAATTTGGGTATAATTATATGGATAGCCAGCTTTGCTTCAAGGACCATGTACTGGAGGTGAGTCAGGAATTGTTTCCTTTTCGGCTTATGATTCTGTACAAGGATCAGACACCTGTTGTCTGAGAAGGTTCCGCATCAGATTGTGTGAGTCGTTGATACGGTATCTCGAGAAAGCTTAATTACGGGGATGTACTTAGTATACCGGGCCTCGTTTGCTAAAAGAGACTCAGCGTTTAATACAGCGGGTTCCAAAATGCTTTGCTGCAGGTTCTGCTTTAATATCCCTCCACGAACCCACGTAACGCCTTTTTACCTAAATAACGCTTCCATGCTAAATATGAACGCGCGTAGACAACTACATCTGGCAACCCTGTTATTTGGGGTTTTAAATCGTAACATCCCGCAATACCTCCACAGTAAGCTCTTGTTCTATACTACTAATTCGTAATGTTAGACCAGGCCGACCTCCTCTGCTAGTGCAAAGACATAAAACTGCTGCATTCAGGGGCAGCTTTCGATACCAGGCGACGAAGTGTTGGAACAACATTCCTCTCCCCAATTAGGCTTCAATCATCTTTATATTCTTTTAAAATCAAAATTTTCGCTCACACCTCCTAGAATCAAGCAAAAATAAATAATCCAACACGTCGTCGTCGGTAGAGGTTGCTGAACTCAACGGGTGTTTGTTGATCATACACATAGTACATATATATAATTTTTGGGTCCTTTTAAATGTCAATAATACAATACTACTACCTATTTGGACAAATTATTATTAAAATCACGCATAGAGCCTGTAAGTACTTACTCAACCTGTTTCATCTCACATTAGGTTCGCACTCGCACCTCTAGGTCATGGCTGAAAATCAGTGTATTGCTGTACGGGCAATAATTTCACTGAGCCATGACCTTTTTGTTTTGCTGCAACACACACATTTATGGAATATGTGTTATCCTATCCATGTTTTCTTTTTCTTTTCTTGTTTTAATGTTTCGTGTAATTCTATTATTTGTATGTGTGTGTTTGTAGCATCAAATAAATGATTTTATCTATCTATATCTATCTATCTAATCTATATAATATATGCAGCGATGCATTTATCAACTCAAATTTGCCAAAGGAATGAATATAACACTGAAGCGAGATTTAGGAGCAAACTTGTCTCTAAAAGACCCTTCTTATATTGGAATTGGAATCTTCAAACGAAAGAACTATCGAATCTGTCCACCTAAACTAAATAAGAAGACTATCACACTTTTGTGTCAGTTGCGGTCAAGCGACCTGTACCCTTCAGTGCTCTACGCCGTCGTGAAATGACTACCAATAATTTTATTAATATTAGACCTATGTCAGAATTTTTATGTTTTAAGTTCAGAAGTTTATTTTTTGTTTTTTATGCTTAGTAAAGTTTAAATTTACAGATAATTACTTCGAAAATATACGATGCTGAGGAATGAATAAAAAATATGATGAGTATTTTTTATTCATTCCTCAGCACTTTGACAATTAAAATGTAACAATATCATTAAAACCACCATTATCATTACCAATTTTCGACATAATTGGGGCCTCATGCAAATTGATAACCTTATTTTCGTCATCAAGCATTAGGAGGCATAATATTTTCAATTTTTCATACTGAACTTAGGGTAATTTTTGAAGAAGCGGGCAACTCTTAAAAGCAATATGAAAACAGACAACAACGAAAAATTTGTCTTTTAAGTAATAATGGAAATACTGAACTTGCAACAATATCCCGATGAATATGTAACACTAGGGATTTAGGGGGGGCACGGGGGCGGCGCCCCCGGCCCCCCGGACTGCTTTTTTTGTGTACCTACTGTGGAGGGAGATTCCATGACAGTGCATATCAAATTAAGAAATAACAGAAACGTGCCCCCCCTGACAGCATCAGGCAGGACTAGTGATGTGCCGTTTCCGAAATTTTCAAAGAAACAGCGGAAAGTTTTTTGGAAATTTCACGGAAATAACGGGAAAATTTTATAAAAACCCGAGAAATTTCTGAGAATTTTCGGAAAGTATCAAGGAAGAAATGTTCGGGAACAGGAAATTTCTCGGCGGCACATCGCTAGGCAGGACGAATGTCGATTTGTTACGCCCCAACATTCATAGTCCACCACTTGTGCCCCCCCCAGAAAAAAATCCTGGATCCGAATATTTGGCATTTTTTGGCCAGAGATCATCTCCAAGCGTGAGCTCTGAGAAATGTGCAACGCTATAGATCGGCCACACGCTTCGAAGAGACCCATATACTAGGCAAGCTCTCGAGTGGATACCACAGGACAAAAGAAAAGTTGGTCGACCCAAGCAAACCTGGCGGCGGCGTACGCAAGTTGCAGCGGGAAAGGCAGTCGTTCTCTCCTTGGTCGTAAGCAAAGTGCATTTCCCTCTGTGACAGGAATCCTATGGAGAAGCACTAAAACTAATTACTTAGATGAAGAAACGCACTAAAAATAAAAAATGTAACAATTATTATGGTAGTAATAAAACTAATAAAAATGTAATTACTCTTTTATTATGATTAAGCAGAAGGGAGACATTACGCTCAAAAAATTGTGACGCTATAGGCTAGAATTAAATAAGAAGATGTATTGTCCATCTACCCTGGACTTTTGCAATGACAGTCGATGATTTTCTATCCTTTAGCAATAGAAGGGGGCGTTGCCATAGAGATATGGTAATATCTAATACAGCTGAAGACCAGCTGAGGGTTCTTCATGAGATACTTCAGACCTTTCTGATTTTGTTTGACATCAAATGAAGCGGCCCACCAAGTTGAATATTTTTTGTAAAAGCGGTATATGTCGATCTCTAATAGTTTGGTTGGGCTCTTGTGTTTTCTAATCAGGGTCACCAGGTACTCCAGATCTTTCCGATTATCCTAGTTTTTATAGTTTTCCTCTTTTGTGACGGTAAATTAAAACCTAACTCTGTACCAGAATTTCAGCTCTCTGAGGTTTATGGGAAGTACTAAAGTTCTATTTTGATGATCATAAATTACAGAGTGGAGAGTGAGTGGTGAGTGAGTGTCAGAAAATGCGAAACTTTGCTTTCGCTTAACTTCGGAACTAAACGATCTACAGACTTGAAATTTTGGATTTTAAGTATGTGATTATAGCTTACTGGATGACGAAAATTTCTTCGTTCTGGTCTTATCCAGAGGTTCTCAAATAGGGGCCTGAAAATGCGGCGAAATGGTTCCAGTAAGGGATGGTACGGCAGTGTTTGCTTCGCGCTCGACTTGGCGGGGGCACTGCCGTGCCCCCTGATTATATACAAACCTAGAACGCTTACAGATACCACGTCAGCGTTCCTGAAGAGTACAGTCGAAAGTGCTACGTTGTCTCTTTCTAATCCAACTAGCACACAAGCTGCTAATACAGGCTTTATACAGCCTAAGTGTAGTATAGCAGCTGTTAAAGTGCTGTAATTTTTTCCTAAAGTTGAACAGTAGAGTACTTTCATACCCTTGAACAGCTAGGTGCTACAGGACATGTTTTGTAGCAAAAAAATATCTTATGGTAATACAAAAACAAGTACTGGCTCCACTAAACTACTATTGGACATAAAATGGAGTTAATGGAGACTTTTATACCACTGTAAGATGTAAAAGAATACTTTAGTAGGCAGGGCAGTTTGCAAAGAGTTTTAACTTACCTCTATAGCACTCAAGACCATATAGAGACATTTTGTAAAGCCTTACGCTCTTTAGCATATTTTATTACTTATGTTGTAACACTATATCTATTGCAAAGTTGTGTAACTTTGAAATAGCGCCTTGAGCGCTATATATGAGAATTATATAGAAACTAAACGGTTAATAGTTGTCTAAGAAATCACATGAAATATTTTATATAGCCGTGAGAGTTACAAAACGGTGCTGTAACATTTTTAGTATTTTAATGGTGTTCACTAGATTTCTCATAGCTTTACATCTACAGGGAAGGGACATGACTTCATACTAGAGCTAACAGCGCCATATTCGCAACTGATGTGCTAAAAATGTAATCTAAAGCTGTATGATAATATTATAATTTTTTTATTCAGCCTATGACGGAGTGCGATTTCGATACGGGTAGGGTTCCGTAGTTTCCAATTTAATGCACAACGATATTGCATCTTGTAGTACTACTAAAGCTGATATTTGTGAGGACGACAGTCTTACGGCAAGAGAAGAAGCCATAAATGAAACACATATTTATTTATAACTCTTTTATTACTTTCGGCAATGTCTGTAATATAAACTGTTGAATATTAGAGATTTGTTCTGGCGTTTGATTCTCAGAATTAATCTAATCTACGAGGTATATTTCTTGAGATGATGATTCCTGGTTTAGCTCTGCTTCAGAGTAGGTATTTGTCACAGGCAGTAACTGAAAAACATAAAGTATGATAATTAGAAACAAAAATGGAATACCTCGAATAAATACCTAAAGCCTACCCTTGGTCACACTGCTGATAGTTTTACACATTAAAAATATGGGTACCTATGTACTTGAAATTGTCTATACAAATAAACGTATTATATATCTATCTATCTATATCAGTTAATCTGCATAGGTAAAGATAATAGTAATTTATAGGTAGGTATTGAATAAAAGGAAAATAAAACTTTAAAATTTAATGACGGATCCGTAAGTAGTATTTTTACTGCATATCTCAAATAGAAGAACCTGTGTTAAGACCACCTGAGGCTCTAAATAGTAACTGTAAAACGCTGATGTACATGCAAAACAGTTGGATAGCGCACTAGTACTACAACCGTGAAACCTAAACATCTACAGCAGCAAATACTAGAGCTTTTTTACGGTTCAAGCAGATAAAATAGATATAACCAACACTGGGAGCTGCTCTTATGGAGACGCCATTATACTGTTTTAAAAAATGGATGTTTTTAAGGTTATTACTACATTTTGAAGACATAAACTCGTAATTTAAAATGTAAATTAAGTCTATTTTTTTACGTATAGCCCTAATTAAACTTTTTTGTAAACTAAAAAGTACTAAAAACTATTATTTAAGTTGAAACCTAATTCCTCACCATAATCATTTATTGTATTTTTGCATTAAAAACTTAACATTCAGTGGGCGCGTGAAAATTTTGATGATAATTCATATTAACATTCACAATGAACTGGTAATCGCACTGCAATTTCACGTACATATAGAAATAAAACACCATATACTTACCGTTTTGATAAATCCTTCGTATTAGTTATGGATCCTTTCACTACACATAGCACGCATTCAATTCATTTAATAAAAATTATAATATATCTTGTACACGTATAATTGTAAATCAACAATAAACTTACTTTAAAGCGATGGAAGTTAATTTTAAAATACAGGAGCTCCGAAATAAGGTAAAGGTAGCAGAAAAGCGCTGCACGAGAAACTTTGGATGCTTTAAGGGGACATTACGGCCTTTAAGCAGCCTTTGTAGCTCTATTCTAACTTACATAAGCGGCCACTTTAGATCAATTGCAGAGCTTATAGTTGTATAATTTGTGGCCTATTTCGCGCTACAAGAGATCTTTAGCAGCTTATAGATGTACTATATTTCTTACTAAGAAGCCCATGCCGTAACTGAAATCCTTTATCTGGCTACTGTACCGCTTCTTATAGCGCTTGTGTGCTAGTTGGGAGGGTATCCATAAATTTCTTAAGCAATTAGGACATTTCGTACTTATATAAAACCAATGGGGAACTAGGCCCTAACGACTAACCCTTTTTCTCCTCCTCTGTATCTTATCTTCTAAGCCTACCACTAGCTAGCACGAGACAGAGCAGCACACCTTTGGCAAGCCAATAGTAAACTCATAACGCACCACACTCGCGCTATATCTTTTGTGGTGGCGAAAGATAAGGGGCAGATCAAGGACGTCAGAATCAGTTTTGTGATGTGTCACTTAATTAAGTAATAAAAACAAAAATATTTCCGAATCATTTATTTATCTTAAAAATCATTAATTAAAACCAACATACAACCAACAAAAAACAATTTAACAGATCAATATTTATCAAAACATTAAACATTATTAAAAAGTATAGTTTTATGCGTATAGCACGCAACGTATGCGCAAACCTGTCATTATGAGAGGGGTGAGACAGGGAGACGTTATATCTCCGAAACTGTTCACCGCCGCCCTGGAAGATGTCTTCAAGCTTCTGGACTGGAGCGGACTCGGTATCAATATCAACGGCGAGTACCTCACTCACCTTCGATTCGCTGACGATATCGTAGTCATGGCTGAGACCTTGGAAGACCTAGGCACAATGCTCGATGGCCTCTGTAGAGCCTCTCAACAAGTGGGTCTAAAAATGAACATGGATAAGACGAAAATCATGTCTAATATCCGTGTCGCACCCACTCCTCTAAAGGTTGGAGACTCTACACTCGAAGTTGTTGACAATTACGTATACCTGGGACAAACAGTTCAGTTAGGTAAGTCCAACTTCGAGAAAGAGGTCAACCGTCGAATCCAACTCGGCTGGGCAGCGTTCGGGAAGCTTCGCGATATCTTCTCGTCAAAATCCAGTAGTAAGTGTCTCAAGACTAAGGTCTTTGACTTCAGTGTGTTGCCAGTAATGACATACGGAACAGAGACGTGGTCGCTTACTATGGGCCTCGCCATAAGAAGGGGCTCAAAGTCACCCAAAGGGCGATGGGCGCGCTATGCTCGGAGTTCCCCTCCCTGCGTGATCGAATCAGAAATGAGGAGAGATCCGTGGGGAGGAGAACTAAAGTAACCGATATAGCCCGCAGAATCGCCAAACTTAAGTGGCAGTGGGCGGGGCACATAGCTCGCAGAACAGATAGCCGTTGGGGCAGAAAAGTTCTCGAGTGGCGACCACGAACCGGAAAACGTAGTGTTGGCAGGCCTCCCACTCGGTGGACCGACGACCTGGTGAAGGTATCGGAGGTTGCCGCATGGATGCGGGCAGCGCAGGACCGGTCGTTGTGGAAATCCTTGGGGGAGGCCTTTGTCCAGCAGTGGACGTCTTTCGGCTGAGAGAAGAAGAAGAAGAAGATAGTTTTATGCAATCTTTGCCTCAAGGTTGAGCGCTGGCCCATGATTCTCAAATTTTGCATTTTGGTATTGCTGTATAGCCTAAGATTAAAGAAGAAGCGCATGCTATATGCTATACTTTTAATAATGGTACTGCTTCAGGTTTTAATCTAATCATTTTCAAACTATTTACTTTATCTTCTGACTTAAAGTGTATAGATACTACACACATGGTTATAACTTGAGTTAGCCCGGTTGGGCTTAAATGGTATGACTTCATGCCACCGTTGTCGAATATCATCTTTTTTTGGGAAATCTGGAAAAAGACAATAACGATAAAGAAAAAGGTATGACTTATTTCCAAAACTTATTGTATTTTTAAGGAATCTTCTGTTATAAAAAGTTAAAAACGACTTTTATAATTTCGTGGACAATGTAAAACAAATGTGTAACCCACCTAAAAATTTAAAATATATTTTTTAAAAATAATGATGGCCATCATTCATTGTTGGGTTAATGTAGATTACAAATTAATAAATTAAATGTTTGTTGTCGATAAATACTTGATTACGATTCTGGGATTTTAGCCACAACACATTTTAATGAAATTTCTTTTTACATTTTTCTGCAAACACTGTAATGTCGTACATATATTTGGATACCTACAATAATAAGAGAACTACTACCAAATATGCTGGAAGATAAAATTGTTGACTTTATAATTTCTTTGGACAGAACATTATTGTCACCCTAACACTCATTGCATGTGTGGCGTCCGCCATCTACCGAGCGGTATCGCAGCAACGCTCAGTGACCTACAGAATCACAATCGACGCAAGATAGGCAGCACTGTCTACGACATTAAATATCGACAGATAAGATTTACAAAAAACAATGATTGTACGAATGATCTTCTAACCAACAATGACTTCGCAACAACGCAAAAAGACTACAGATCAGACTCCACTCAATCTCCATATGACACCACGCAAGATCATCAACAAAAACGGAAAAATCCTTAATCGCGCTATCAGAATTTCCAAGGCAAACTCGCTATATATATGAACTGCAACGCAATATCGTCGGAGCTTCGGCTCCCCAGGCCTAACACCTAGCCTTCTGCCTGAGGAAGATCTTCCCTTTGTGGCGGGTTGAGCATAACACCTTCTCCCCCGCTACAGTGGTCATTCCATATTCCATTCCATTCTACACCTTCTGATCCTGAGGTTTCCATTCCACACACCTCACTTCAAAGTAGTGGCAGACCCATCTCTTCGCTAAACATGTAAACAAAACTGGAAACTTACCCAAAAAAAGAAATTCTGCAACCAGGATAATGCTCACTTTTACACCCTCTCGCACAACACGTTTTTACCATTTCGCAACAAAGATAATGCACATCGTCGATGACGTGAATCTCGTCAGCCGTCTCGATCCTCTGGCTCTGCGTAGGGATGTCGCATCCTTGTGCATTCTTTACCGAATGTATCATGGGGAGTGCTCTGATGAATTGTTCGATACCTGCCGCAGAATTTCACTGCAAAGTACCATCCGTCACAGGGGCTGAAGTTTCATCCATACCATCTGGATGACTGGCTGTCAACCACCGTACGTTTTAAAAGACACTTCGTGCCACGTACGACAAAACTGTGGAACCAACTTCCTGCGGCGGTATTCCCGAACCGATACGACATTGGAACCTTCAAAAAACGAGTCTACATCTTCTTGAAAGGCCGGCAACACTCTTGTGATACCCCTGGTGTTGCAGTAGTCCATGGGCAGCGGTGATCGCTTACCATCAGGTGACCCGCTTGCTCGTTTGCCGCCCTATGTTATAAAAAAAAAAACTTTATAAACTAATAAATACTCAGTTTAAAGAGTGACACAACTGCAAAGCGAATTGAAAACAATTGAAAATCGGCCACATTGTTTTTAAAGCGTCATTAGAGTTGCCATAACAGAAATATATAAAATTAACTATAAATGGTAAAGTGCGTTTTTTTTAACAAATAAACTAATTATTTTTATGCCTATCAGAAATCCCTTTCAAGTTATACATCAGTTCTCCCTTGTCTGGACTGCAAGGGGATGGAGGGAGGCGGTGTTTGTGACAGTTTGGAGGGCTGACACAGAGTCACTGTAGATCCCAATTGTTTGGGCTTTCGCCTTCTTTGCATATTCTGTCGCTCTGCATATGGCGAGCAGCTCGGCCTGGTAAACCAAATATAATTAAAAGTAAGACGCTCTCACGTCAGTTCTAACTGTCTCTAGTATAGCGAAATATTTGTATTAGTATAAAAGACAGTAGATGGCGTAGCTATGTTTCGAATAAATTTAAAACGCGGTATGTGTTTGTTTCCTCGTAATTGATAAGTGTTCAGATTTGCCTTAAGGGTTCTGTATTTATTTGTTGTCATGGTCTAGTAAAAACAAAAAAAAAGATTGTATCGCATCTGTCACTGTCAGTGACATGACAGTTCCGGTTGATTAGAAAAGTTAGTCGTCAAAAAAGATCTCGTTGCGTTCGTATTGGATTTCGGTCGTAGAAAAGCTATCCAGTGAAATCATAGTGAATTACGGTTAGGTTAGGTTAGGTTAGGTTAGGTTAGGTTAGGTTCCATATCTGGCCATGCTCCGCAAAGAGGCGGCGGAAAGGGAGAGGGAGGACACAACCGACCTCCCCATGCGCCGCCGGCGCACAGGGCGCAGGAGGCGGGCATATGACCTGCACCTGCTGCCCCCACAATAAGGGCCGGTCGGGTGGCGGAAACGGGATTTTCTGTCGCCTGGCTTAACGGCCCCCGGGTCCCTGCAGAAAGGCGCGGCGTGTCAAACGATGCCTTTCCCCTAGCAGGGTAGAATTGAAGGCTGACGAGTCGTCCCGCTGGCTGCTCCGGAGGAGAGCGGCCGAGCCGAGGCCGCCGTGGTAGTGGCCGCCGCGCCGGGGCTGTGGAGTGAAAGAAGCACATGGTCCCGGCACAAATGCGGTTGGCGTTGGCATCGAGTGGTTTTAGTGGGTTCAAATCCCACACACCTGTTCGGCTTCCCGTGGCCGGATGGACAGGGACGTGGTTCCTTTCCACACGTTAAAAAAAAAGGTCGTAAAAAAAAAAAAAAAAAAAAAAGGTTCCATATCTGGCGGCTGCACTGGGCGGAGTGGACCTGTCGCTCCCGAGTGTCGTCAAGGCGATGCTCGAGAGCGACAGGGCCTGGGAGGCGATGGCCTCCTTCTGCCCGAGACTTGTCATGTCGCAGAGGGAGAGAACCGAAGAAAGGGGACCGCGAGGACCACCCCTCGCGGACCCGATTAGGAAAGACGGCGGAGGGTGTGCGACGCAGGCGCTACCTTGCGCGCCTGCAAGCGCCGTAGAAGTGTGGGGCTGGTTGTCCCACCCCGGCGGTGCAGGGGTCTTCCAGGTGTCCGGAAGGTGCCCCTGAGAATGGTGAGTCCGGTCTCCGATAACAGAGGACCGGCCAGTCGCTTTGAGAGCGCCTCTGTGTTAGATAGATCCGAGGCGCGCCTCCCTGTAAAGCGGCCGATGGCATCCGCAGGGGGTTTTTAGTGGGTAGTCTGGGCCGGCTATGGCGGCCGCAGGAGTCCCACACTCTGTGTGTAAAGGCGTTTCCCTGCGAATCAAAAAAAAAAAAAAAAAAGGTTAGGGTCCATTCTGAGGGTCAAGTCCCTAGCGCAGGACGCGGTCTGCCAGGGTGAGGTGGTAGTGGTGGTGTCGTTGGACATCGCCAACGCGTTCAACTCCCTCCCTGGCCTGCTCTGCATTGAGGGAGGCGGCACTCCGGTACCATGGGGTGCCCAACCTACCTGCGCCGACTCATAGGGGACTACCTCTCAGACCGAAGGGATCGCCTTCCCTGATCCGTAGCGTGTGGATGGAAGGAGAGAAGCGAAGTGATGCGCGGTGTTCCTGACAGGGTTCTGTCCTGGGCCCGCTCACTGTGGAACATCGGGTACGCCTGGGTGTTGCGGACGGTCACTCGTCCTGGAGTGGACGTCGTCTGTTACGCGGACGACACACTCGTGACCGCCCGCGGGGGCCACATTCAGAGACGCGTGTCACTGCTCGCCACTGCGGGAGGGTGGCTGAAGTGGTGCGCCAGAATTCGCGCCGACTGGGCCTAGAGAGGTGGCCCTGCATAAATCTGAGGCCCTTTGCTTCCACGGCCCTCGGATGGGGGCCTGCCTCAGGACTCCAGTCTGATGGTAGGCGGTGTGCAATTGCAAGGTCAAGGAATCAATGCGAGTACCCTGGGCATGAAGTACTTGACGGCAGGTGGAACCCCTTCGGCGCCCACTTCGCCGAGGATCGGGGCCACGGCAGCGACGACGGCGGCCAGCGCGCTCACACGGCTCATGCCGAACCTGGAGGAAGTCCAGAAGCGTCCTGCAGACGCTTGTATATGGGGGTCGATGCGATCAATGGCCCTGTATGGGGCCCCTGTATGGGCGGACGCCCTGTCGCGTCAGAACCTCGCCCTCTGCGGAGGCCGCGAGAGGCTGATGGCGACAAGGCCGTAAGGGGATATCGCACGATCTCCTTCGAGGCAGCGCGCCAGGTGCTGGCCGGTTCCATACCCTGGGACCTGGAGGCCCAAGTCCTCGCGTCCTTATTTGTCTGGCGCGAGGAGGCCTCGTGCTCGGGGTGACCGGCTGCAGCACCAAGAGAGATTGCGGGACGCCGGAGCGAAGGCTGTGTGAGCGCGCTATAGAAAGAAGAGTGGTCCCAAAGCTGCTGGAGCAGCCCACTGCTGGGCGTAGGACCGTCGAAGGCACTCCGTCCAGTTTTGCAGGAGGAATGGTTGGCGAGGCAGCACGGCCGACTTACATACCGCTTGACGCAGGTGCTCTCCGGGCATGGTTGGCTTCGGGGAGTATCTGTGTCGAATAGCGGGTCGGGAGCCGTCTGCCGTTTGCCACCACTGCGAAACGGATGTGCGTGGATGAGGACGCCCAGCACACTGGGAGGACTGTCCAGCCTGGGACGCAGACCGCTGTAGCGGAGCTGCGCGCGGTAGGGGGACGACCTCTCTCGTCGCCGGCTGTCGTAAGGACAGATGGCCGAACAGTGAGACGTCGTGGACAGCGGTGCAGGCCTCTTGCGGAGAGCGTGATGCTCCGCAAAGAGGCGGCGGAAAGGGAGAGGGAGGACACAACCGACCTCCCATGCGCCGCCGGCGCACAGGGCGCAGTGAGGCAGAGCGTACGCCCTGCACCTGTTACCCTGCCCACACAATGAGGGGCCGGTCGGGTGGCGGAAACGGGGATTTTCTGTCACCTGGCTTAACAGCCCCGGGCCCCCGGGTAGAAAAGGCAGCGGCAGGTCAAACGTGCCTTCTCCAGTAGCGGGTAGGAATGAAGGCTGACGAGTCGTCCCGCTGGCTGCTCCGAGGAGAGCGGCCGAGCCGAGGCCGCCGTGGTAGCGGCCGCCGCGCTGGGGCTGTGGAGCGGGTAGGGCACATGGTCCCGGCACAAATGCGGTTGGCGTTGACACCGTGTGGTTTTAGGTGGGTTAAAGTCCCACACACCTGTCCGGCTTCCCGTGGCCGGATGGACGGGACGTGGTTCTTTCCACACGTAAAAAAAAAAAAAAAAAAAAAAGGTTTTTTTTTTTTTTTTTTTTTTTTTTCCGATTTTTTTTTCCCGAATGACAACTGGGGAAACCCATCATGGGCGCCTGGGAAGGGAGGCCCAGGCAGTGCCGGACTCCTCACCGGCTAAAACCATACTGTCATCGGGCTCCTGCAATTTTATACAGGAGATATAGGTACTTGTATACGTTATATATGTGGGGATAGAAATACGGATTGGCGCAGAGGTCTGTGATTGAGGGGCGCTAGGCTGAGTGGATGGTGTTGTATGTACGGGTGAGTTGGGTGGGGTGATGTATGATGGATAGTGGTAGGTGAGTTAATGAATGATTGATGAATGGATGAATTATTGATAAATAGTTGATGAATGAATGAAGGATGGATGAAGGATGCGGTATGATGATGAAGGGGTGAGGTGAAGGGTAAATGAGTGGGCGTGACTATGGAAGTAGATGATGACATACTCAATAGGATTGGACGTGAGGAGATGTCGATGTCTTTATCTGATACCGGATGCCGGCACCGACACCCCCTCACCATTAGTAGTCCCTAGAGAAAAATATACTGTATTTCCTATGGGAGTATTACTTAGGTTCCGTTAGACTGATTTGGAGTCTGGAGACGATGGCATGAACCATCTCGTCCAGCAACGTTGCCAGTTTGGGGGATTCATATAATCTCTGTCAGGTTAAGAGAGGGGGCTACCCCTTCAGGGGCACAGATGTGCTAAGTATTTTTCCCTTTGAGTATGGAAGATGGGGCAGTTTACAATTAAATGCTCAAAGTCTTGCGGAGTGCTCCCATCGCACGGAGCGGTGCTCGTTGGATGAGATTTTGCCAAACGGTAGAGGTACTTTTTATGAAAGAGGTGGCCAGTTAGAAATTGAGTGAGGTGAAATGATGTTTTTAATACGGTTCTAAATTTAGTTATTTGATCTATTTTGGGGAAAAAGGATCTCGTCACTGCGCCCTGATGCTGGGCTACGATTGATATTCTTCCTGCCAAAGGTCAAGGTTCGTGCTCTTGCCGCGCGTTTGGCAAAGGACAGCGGTAAAACATTTATCTCCGACGCGGACTTCTTCCTGGCCGCCTCCTTCGCTAGAAGGTCCGCCAGCTCGTTCCCCGCTATCCCCACGTGCGCCTTTGTCCACTGATTTTACTGTCTGTTGGACCTCTGGAGGGTGAGCAGATGATGGTGGATACTATTAACTAATGGGTCCGTATTACTCCTGTCTTTTAATGCCTTTAAAGCCGAAAGGGAGTCGGTGAAGATGGTGGCCGACGGGTGGTCGTGTCCTAAGAACCATTCTGTGGCTTTCTTGATGGCATACAGCTCGCAGATGAAGACTGAGGCAGTCCGGGTTAGGTTAGGTTAGGTTAGGTTAGGTTAGGTTAGGTCGGGGGGTGGAGGAGATGGAGGTCCGGGCTCCAGCACGCCCGGCCCCAAAGAAGCAGGCCCCCCGTAGGGGCGCCCAGAAGGAGACGGAGTGGGGGCCTTTCGGGCCTTCGACCTCCACAGCTCCGACCTCGGCGGCTCCAACCTCGGCAGCTCCGGTCGAGGAATTCCCGGAGCTGCCCTGGGTGGAGGTTCGGGGGAAGGGGAAAGGGAAGGGGAAGGGCGTGGGGAAGAAGACCCAGCCCAAGCCAGCGGCGGCACCTACGGGCGCCCCCGCTGCGGTGCCGAGGGCGCCCCCCAAGACGGCGTCGGCGAGGGCGGCCAAGCTGTCGGTCCCGAGCTCCTCGGCTGTGATCATAAAGTTGCAGCCGCAGGCGGCGCAGAACGGGGCCACCTGCAGCTCCGCCCTCCTCAAGACCGAGCAAGATGTCGACCACCTGGAGGAGCTGGGCATCAGCTCGCTACGGATCCGCCCGAGTGCGACCGGAGCGAGGCTAATAGAGGTGCTCGGCTCCTCTAATTCAAGAGAGAGCTGACGTGCTTGCGTCGGCCTTGACGGTGGCCCTGTCCGGTGTCGCGGACGTCACCAGGCCCGTCAAAACCGCGGACTTCCGCGTGACCCAGGCCTTAACGATGCGGCCACAGTGCAGCGGGTAAAGGCTGCGGTCGCGCAAACCCGGGAGCTGCGCGGTGGACCAGGTCTGGGTGGGTGAAATCCGCCCAGACTGGCGGGGCTCTGGCTCTGTCCTGATGCGCTGCCCGGTGACAGCAGCCAAAAAGTTGGCTGAGGCGGGCAGCCTCGGGGTCAGGATGGGGCCGCGCGCAGCTCCGGCTGCTGGAGGCGCGCCCCATGCACTGTTACAAGTGCATGGGGAAGGGCCGCACAGCCGCCGCTGTGCCCATCGGAGGCGGACCGCAGCCGGCTCTGCTACAGGTGCGGGGAGGAGGGACGCTTGTCGGCCTCCTTGCGCAGCGAAGCCCCGCTGCGTGGTATGCCGCGACGCCGGTAAGCCGGCCAATCACATGTCATGGGGGTAAGTCATGTAACCCCCGCCAACCCGAGGGAAAGGGCCGTCCCCTCCTCCTCGTGAGGACAGACGAGAGGCGGCGCCAGACGGCCAAATGGAGGAGTGATGGGGGTCTCCTTCATACAGGCCAACCTCAACCACTGCGCCGGGTCGCAGGATCTGCTCCTGCAATCCATGGCGCAGTGGGATGTGAACGTCGCGGTGGTCTCGGAGCCGTACGCGGTCCCCTCCCTGCCCCATTGGGCCGGGGATCTAGACGGCACCGTGGCCATCTCGTGGCTGGGTCTGGCGCCGCCCCTCCTCTCACGATTGAGAGGAGAGGGAACGCGGCTTTGTGGTGGCGGTTCGGGGAGAGTACGCTATAATCGGCGTTTACTTCTCCCCGAACCGGGATCTGCCGGCCCTGGTGCAGTTTCTGGACGCACTGGGGCCGGAGGTGAGGCGGCTGGCGCCCCTAAAAGTCTTGGTGGCCGGTGACTTCAACGCCAAATCAACGGCGTGGGGGAACCCGGCCACTGAGCCCAAGGGGCGAAAGGTTGAAGAGTGGGCGCTGGCCGCGGGACTGTCCCTCCTGAATAGGGGGACAGTCCAGACGATATTGATGCGGCGGACAGGTGGTTCGGTGGTGGACTTGACGTTCGCCACCCCCGCCGCTGCGCGATGCGTCATGAACTGGAGGGTGGAAGCGGGGGTGGAGACACTTTCGGACCACCGGTATATTCGGTTCGAGGTGTCTGCCGCCCCCCAAAGCCAGGCGGCGTCGCCGTCCCGGGTGCGCAGCCGGTTCCCGCGCTGGGCCCTCACGCGACTTGACCGGGAGCTGGCGGAAGAGGCGGCCATCGTCGGCCGCTGGAGCCTCCCGCCTGGCTGGCTGGAATGGGGGGTGGACGAAGCGGCTGACCGTCTCGGCGACGCTTTCACAGCGGTATGCCGGGCGGCCTTGCCAAGCGTAGGTCGTGCACCCCCTTGGCGGGCGGTATACTGGTGGTCGGCTGAGATTGCCGCCCTTCGCGTCGCCTGCGACGCGGCCCGAAGAGGCCTACGGTCGAAGCGGGCAGCGCAGCCGGGACAAGGGGAGGGATGACCAGCTGTATGCGGTGTATGTGGAAAAACGAATGGAGCTACAGCTGGCCATCAGTCGGGCCAAGGAGGAAGCCCTCGAGGAGCTGGTGGAGGGCTATCGAAAGGGATCCTGTGGGGCCGACCGTACAAGTGGGCGCGAAACAAGATGCGCCCACAGACGGCCCCATTAACGGAGACCCTCCAGCCGGCTTCTGCTGGAGGGAGATTGTCGGGGGCCTATTCCCCGGCAATCCTCGGGGGTTTTCTCCTCCAAGGATGGCCCCGACAGCCGCCTGGCGAAGCGGAGGAGGAGCGGGTGGGAGGCTGATCCGCCTCCCACGTCACCGACGTCGAAATGGAGGCGGTGCTCGACCGCCTCCGGACGAAGAAGAGGGGCACCGAGGTCGGACGGGGTGCACGGGAAGGTGCTTGCGCTGATTCTCGTGCACCTCGGGGAGGAGTTTTCGAGAGACTGCTCAACCGCTGTCTGCGAGAGGGGCAGTTCCGAAACTGTGGAAGGAGGGCCGACTCTGCCTCATTCCGAAGGGGAGCCAGCCCCTGGACTCGGCCTCGGCGAGGTGCGACCTCTGGTCCTGCTGAGCGAGGCCGGCAAGGCCCTGGAGAGTATCGTGGCCTCTCGCCTCGTTCAGCATGTGGAGGAAGGCCCGGGACCGCGTCTCTCTGACGTGCAGTACGGGTTCCGGGCCGAGAGGTCCACCGTCGATGCCCTCAGGCGTCTGCGGTCGGTGACAGAGGAGGCGGATCGGGAAGGCGAGGGTGACCCTGGCGACGTCACTCAGACATCGCCAACGCCTTCAACAGCACATCCCGCACAGTGTAATACGGGAGGCACTTCGGTATTTCGAGGGCCTTGCCCTCGTACCTGCGGGGAGCTGTTGGGGGGCGTACCTGGAGGAACGCGTCGTCCTATACGAGGGATATGGGGGTCGAATGGTTCGGCGGAGCGTCGAGTGCGGTGTCCCACAGAAGTCGATTCTTGGCCCTATCCTGTGCAGGACATCGCCTACGACTGGGTACTGCGGTGCCGGCTTCCCCGGGACGGGTGTCATCTGCTATGCGGATGACACTCTCTTCACGTCCGGGGTGCGAATTTCGGCTGAGGCGGCGCGGCTGGCCGAAACGGGTCTCGCCCTTTTGGTTGGCCGCATAGAGGGGTTAGGGCTTCGGGTCCGCTTGGACAAGTTCCGAAGTCCTCCTCTTCCGCGGGGCCCGAACGAGAGGACCCCCTCAGGGGCACGCCTCCAGGTGGAGTCAAGAAGAGTTGAGGGTGAAGTACCCGGAGATGAAATATCTGGGACTCATCCTCGACGGAGAAGATGGTCCCTTCCGCCCCACACTTTTCGCGAGTTGGGGCCGAGGGATCGTCAAGGCGGCTGCGTCGCTGGGCCGACTCCTGCCCAATCTGGGTGGGCCCAGCGACGCCGTGAGGCGGCTGTACTCTGGCGTATGCCGGAGTATGGCGATGTACGGTGCCCCCGTTTGGGTGGACGCCCTCACCGCGGATAATAAGCGTCTGCTGCGGCAGGCGCAAAAGACGATTGCGGTAGAGGGTGATACGGGGGTACCGTACAGTGGCGTTTTCTGCGGCCACAGCCCTCGCGGGCGACCCGCCGTGGGAGTTGGTGGCGGAGGTGCTCGCCGAGGTGTACCACTTCGTGGCAAGCCGGAAAGAAATCGGCGAGCGCCTTCGCCGGAGATGGTCCGGCGGGTCCGCTTGCGAGGGCAAGCGGAACTCATGCGGAGGTGGGGAGGCGGACCTGGCGCAGGCCGAGTACGGTGTGCGCACAGTGGAAGCTCTGCGTCAGGTCCTGGAGAGATGGATGTTGAGGCGGCGCAAGCCTCTCACCTTCCGCATGACGCAGGTGCTCACCGGGCACGGTTGCTTCGGTGGGTACCTGCACCGCGTGGCCCAGAGGGAGGCCGAGCCAGTCTGCCACGATTGTGGCGATGCTCAGGACACTGCTCAGCATGTTCTCGAGCAGTGTCCCAGATGGAGCGGGCAGCGCCACGATCTGGCGGCTGCACTGGGCGGAGTGGACCTGTCGCTCCCGAGTGTCGTCAAGGCGATGCTCGAGAGCGACAGGGCCTGGGAGGCAATGGCCTCCTTCTGTGAGACTGTTATGTCGCAGAGGGAGGCCGAAGAAAGGGACCGCGAGGACCACCCCCTCGCGGACCCGATTAGAAGACGGCGGAGGGGTGCAGGCGCGCAAGGTGTGCGACGCAGGCGCTACTTCGCGCGCCTGCAAGCGCCGTAGAGTGTGGGACTGGTTGTCCCACCCGGCGGCAGGGGTCTTCCAGGTGTCGGAAGGTGCCCCTGAAAATGGTGAGTCCGGTCTCCGATAACAGAGACCGGCCAGTCGCCTGAGGAGCGCCTTGTGTTAGATGAAGATCCGAGGCGCACTCCCTGTAAAGCGGCCGATGGCATCCACGCAGGGTTTTAGTGGGTAGTCTGGGCCGACTAGCGGCCCAGGAGTCCCACACTCTGTGTGTAAAGGCATTTCCCCCTGCGAATCAAAAAAAAAAAAAAAAAAAAAAAAAAAAAAAAAAAAAAAAAAAAAAAAAAAAGGTTAGGTCGGGGGACACCCCACAGAGCTAGCGTCCACGTCGCGTCCCCTGGAAACGTCGCGTCCTGTCACACCGTAACGGGTGGCAGGCCCGGCGGCTAATAGTTCTGTGCAGCCGGAGCAACAATTGCTAAATACGATGTCTGAGCGCCATAATACGCGGGACGCCTCCGGGCGTTTCGAAAGAAGGCCCTTCTCAGGGCCACCCCATAGGCCCTTCTGAGGGCCAACCATTGGGGAGGGGAGGGAAAAATCGGGGGGGTAATATTTCGGATGGGGGAAGAAAAGGGTCGGATCTGGAGAGATTCAGATCCGATCACAGCTGAGAAGAGGTGTCGGAAGGGAGGCTACCGATGGGAGTGTGGCGGTGGGCCAAAGGAGGCTGGGGAGCCTGCTGGGAAGCATGGAGCTCCATCACCTCGTTGTCGGAGTCGGTGCTGGGAAGCAAACGCCTCTACTCAGAGGTGGCGAGCGGCTCCGACACCGAGGTTGGCGCGCCACAGCCAAAGGCGGTGGCCAAAAGGGGGAAAGCTCGGGGTGCCTCGTCCCAGACTAGGGCCCGGGCTGAAGTCAGAAGGAGCCGGGAGGAGGATGCTGAGGCCTCTTTCTCGGCCACCCTGGATGCCCGGGCCTTCCGGAAAGGAGGACCCCCGAGTGGGGACGAGGAGGAGGGGGTCTGTCATGGCCCCCATTGAGGTGCGGGACTTCGGTGCCATGGGCGCCGATGGCCTCATGAGCACCGCGGTGGAGAGGCTGGGGATTATCACCAGCCTCGTGGGAAAGACGACTGCCCTCAAGGGGGGCTACAGTGCGAAGATCATGCGGGCCTCCTCGGATATCCGGGATATTGTGGACACCCTGGTGGCGCGCAGCGAGTCGGACGAGGTCCGGCGCCTCAGAGCTGACAATGGCCGCCTCCAAAGAGAGGTGGCCAACATGAGAGGGCAGAGGCTCGCTGCGCTCCGCCGGGGGTTCGAGGGAGGCCCGACGCGAGGTCTCAGGGAGGCACACTGCTGCCACCCCCTCATATGAGGAGATGTTACAGAGGCTGGAGGCCTCCGTGGGCCGGATGAGTCGAGGAGGAAGTTGGAGGCTCGCCTACCTCGGAGGAGCTACCGCGCCCACCTTTGGCGAGGCGACAACTCCCCCGGAGGTGGCGAGGTGGCCGCGAGAGCGGGCCAGTTGAGGAGGCCTCCGGCCAGAGCCTTCCGAGGCTGCGGCCTGCAGGCGGCCGGCGGCGGTGGAGGAGATGGAGGTCCGGGCTCCAGCACGCCCGGCCCCAAAGAAGCAGGCCCCCCGTAGGGGTGCCCAGAAGGAGACGGAGTGGGGGCCTTTCCCGGGCCTTCCGACCTCCACGAGCTCCGACGACCTCGGCGGCTCCAACCTCGGCAGCTCCGGTCGAGGAATTCCCGGAGCTGCCCTGGGTGGAGGTTCGGGGGAAGGGGAAAAGGGAAGGGGAAGGGCGTGGGGAAGAAGACCCAGCCCAAGCCAGCGGCAGCACCTACGGGCGCCCCCGCTGCGGTGTCCACGGCACCCCCCAAGACGGCGTCGGCGAGGGCGGCCAAGCTGTCGGTCCCGAGCTCCTCGGCTGTGATCATCAAGTTGCAGCCGCAGGCAGCGCAGAACGGAGGCCACCTACAGCCCTCCGCCCTCCTCTCAAGGCCGAGCAAGATCGCATCTCGACCTGGGAGGAGCTGGGCATCAGCTCGCTACGGATCCGCCCGAGTGCGACCGGAGCGAGGCTAATAGAGGTGCTCGGCTCCTGCTAATTCAGAGAAGGCTGACGTGCTTAAGCGTCGGCCTTGACGGTGGCCCTGTCCGGTGTCGCCGTGACGTCACCAGGCCGTCAAAACCGCTTGGACTTCCGACGTGGACGGAGCCTTAACGATGCAGGCCACAGTGCAAAGCGGGTAAAGGCTGCGGTCGCGCAAGCCGGGAGCTGCGCGGTGGCCCAGGTCTGGGTGGGTGAAATCCGCTCCAGACTGGCGGGGCTCTGGCTCTGTCCTGATGCGCTGCCCGGTGACAGCAGCCAAAAGTTGGCTGAGGCGGGCAGCCTCAGGGTGGGATGGGGCCGCGCGCAGCTCCGGCACTGCTGGAGGCGCGCCCCATGCACTGTTACAAGTGCATGCGGGAAGGGCCACACAGCCGCGCTGTGCCCATCGGTAGGCGGACCGCAGCCGGCTCTTGCTACAGGTGCGGGGAGGGAGGGACACTTGTCGGCCTCCTGCACAGCAGAGCCCCGCTGCGTGGTATGCCGCGACGCCGGTAAGCCGGCCAATCATGTCATGGGGGGTAAAAAAGTCATGTAACCCCCGCCAACCCGAGGGGGAAAGGGCCGTCCCCTCCTCCGCGTGAGGACAGACGAGAGGTGGCGCTACAGGCGGCCAAATGGAGGAGTGATGGGGTCTCCTTCATACAGGCCAACCTCAACTTCACTGCGCCGGGTCGCAGCGATCTGCTCCTGCAATCCATGGCGCAGTGGGATGTGGACGTCGCGGTGGTCTCCGGAGCCGTACGCGGTCCCTCCCTCCCTGCCCCATTGGGCCGGGGATCTAGACGGCACCGTGGCCATCGTGGCTAGGTCTGGCGCCGCCCCTCCCCTCACGATTGAGAGGAGAGGGAACGGCTTTGTGGTGGCGGTTCGGGGAGAGTACGCCTATAATCGGCGTTTACTTCTCCCCGAACCGGGGATTTGCCGGCCCTGGTGCAGTTTCTGGACGCA
The DNA here is from genome assembly GCA_018467065.1 of Ephestia elutella. Taxonomy (NCBI): domain Eukaryota; kingdom Metazoa; phylum Arthropoda; class Insecta; order Lepidoptera; family Pyralidae; genus Ephestia; species Ephestia elutella. The sequence goes on along the minus strand of JAEMBS010000072.1, from coordinate 62,482 downwards.
CTGGGGCCGGAGGTGAGGCGGCTGGCGCCCCTAAAAGTCTTGGTGGCCGGTGACTTCAACGCCAAATCAACGGCGTGGGGGAACCCGGCCACTGAGCCCAAGGGGCGAAAAGGTTGAAGAGTGGGCGCTGGCCGCGGGACTGTCCCTCCTGAATGAGGGGGACAGTCCAGACGTGTGTGCGGCGGACGGGTGGCTTCCGGTGGTGGACTTGACGTTCGCCACCCCCTGCCGCTGCGCGATGCGTCACAAACTGGAGGGTGGGAAGCGGGGTGGAGACACTTTCCGGACCACCGGTATATTCGGTTCGAGGTGTCTGCCGCCCCCCCAAAGCCAGGCGGCGTCGCCGTCTCCGGGTGCGCAGCCGGTTCCCGCGCTGGGCCCTCGCCACGCGGCTTGACCGGGAGCTGGCGGAAGAGGCGGCTTTCATCGTCGGCCGCTGGAGCCTCCCGCCTCTGGCTGGAATGGGGGTGGACGAAGCGGCTGACCGTCCTCGGCGACGCTTTCACAGCGGTATGCCGGGCGGCCATGCCTAGCGTAGGTCGTGCGCCCCCTAGGCGGGGCGGTATACTGGTGGTCGGCTGAGATTGCGCCGCCCTTCGCGTCGCCTGCGACGCGGCTCCGAAGGGCCTACGGTCGAAGCAGGCGGCGCAGCCCCCGGGACGAGGAGAGGGATGACCAGCTGTATGCGGTGTATGTGGCAAAACGAATGGAGCTACAGCTGGCCATCAGTCGGGCCAAGGAGGAAGCCCTCGAGGAGCTGGTGGGAGGGTATCGAGAGGGATCCGTGGGGCCGACCGTACAAGTGGGCGCGAAACAAAATGCGCCTCCACAGACGGCCCCCGATTAACGGAGACCCTTCCAGCCGGCTCTGCTGGAGGAGATTGGTCGGGGCCTATTCCCCGGCAATCCTCGGGGGTTTTCTCCTCCAAGGATGGCCCGACAGCCGCCTGGCGAAGCGGGAGGAGGAGCGGGTGGAGGCTGATCCGCCTCCCGTCACCGACGTCGAAATGGAGGCGGTGCTCGACCGCACTCCGGACAACGAAGAAGAGGGCACCAGGTCCGGTGACGGGGTGCACGTGGAAGGTGCTTGCGCTGATTCTCTCGTGCACCTCGGGGAGGGTTTTCAGGAGCTGGCTCAACCGCTGTCTGCGAGAGGGGCAGTTCCCGAAACTGTGTGGAAGAGAGGAGGGCCGACTCTGCCTCATACCGAAGGGGAGCCGGCCCCTGGACTCGGCCTCGGCGGTGCGACCTCTGGTCCTGCTGAGCGAGGCCGGCAAGGCCCTGGAGAGTAGCGTGGCCTCTCGCCTCGTTCAGCATGTGGAGGAAGGCCCGGGACCGCGTCTCTCTGACGTGCAGTACGGGTTCCGGGCCGAGAGGTCCACCGTCGATGCCCTCAGGCGTCTACGGTCGGTGACGGAGGAGGCGGATCGGGAAGGCGAGGTGACCTTGGCGACGTCACTAGACATCGCCATCGCCTTCAACAGCATCCCGCACAGTGTAATACGGGGAGGCACTTCGGTATTTCGAGGTGCTCCCTCATACCTGCGGGAGCTGCTGGGGGCGTACCCGGAGGAACGCGTCGTCCCATATGAGGATATGGGGGGTCGAATGGTTCGGCGGGAGCGTCGAGTGCGGTGTCCCACAGGGGTCGATTCTTGGCCCTATCCTGTGGGACATCGCCTACGACTGGGTCCTTGCGGTGCCGGCTTCCCCGGGACGGGTGTCATCTGCTATGCGGATGACACTCTCTTCACGTCCCGGGGTGGCGAATCTTCGGCGAGGCGGCGCGGCTGGCCGAAACGGGTCTCGCCCTTTTGGTTGGCCGCATAGAGGGGTTAGGGCTTCGGGTCCGCTTGGACAAGACCGAAGTCCTCCTCTTCCGCGGGGCCCGAACGAGAGGACCCCCCCAGGGGCGCGCCTCCAGGTGGGTCAAGAAGAGTTGAGGGTGAGTACCCAGATGAAATATCTGGGACTCATCCTTCGACGGAAGATGGTCCTGCTCGGCCCCCACTTTCGCGAGTTGGGGCCGAGGATCGTCAAGGCGGCTGCGTCGCTGGGCCGACTCCTGCCCAATCTGGGTGGGCCCAGCGACGCCGTGAGGCGGCTGTACTCTCGGTGTATGCCGGAGTATGGCGATGTACGGTGCCCCCATTTGGGTGGACGCCCTCACCGCGGATAATAAGCGTCTGCTACGGCAGGCAGTATGCAGAAGACGATTGCGGTGAGGGTGATACGGGGGTACCGTACAGTGGCGTATTCTGCGGCCAGCAGCGCCCTCGCGGGCGACCCGCCGTGGGAGTTGAGTGGCGGAGGTGCTCGCCGAGGTGTACCACTTCGTGGCAAGCCAGAGAGAAAATCGGCGAGCGCCCTCGCTGGAGATGGTCCGGCGGGTCCGCTTGCGAGGGCAAGCGGAACTCATGCTGGAGGTGGGAGGCGGACCTGGCGCAGGCCGAAGTACGGTGTGCGCACAGTGGAGGCTCCTGCGTCAGGTCCTGGAGAGGTGGATGTTGAGGCGGGCGCAAGCCTCTCACCTTCCGCATGACGCAGTGTCGCTCACTGGGCACGGTTAAGCTTCGGTGGGTACCTGCACCGGCGTGGCCAGAGAGGAGGTCGAGCCCAGTCCTTGCCACGATTGTGGCGATAGCTCAGGACACTGCTCAGCATGTTCTCGAGCGAGTGTCCCAGATGGAGCGGGCAGCGCCACGGATCTGGCGGCTGCACTGGGCGGAGTGGACCTGTCGCTCCCGAGTGTCGTCAAGGCGATGCTCGAGAGCGACAGGGCCTGGGAAGGCGATGGCCTCCTTCTGCGAGACTGTCATGTCGCAGAGGGAGTGCCGAAGAAAGGGACCGCGAGGGACCACCCCCTCGCGGACCCCATATTAGAAGACGGCGGAGGGGTGTGCGACGCAGGCGCTACCTTGCGCGCCTGCAAGCGCCGTAGGAGTGTGGGGCTGGTTGTCCCACCCGGTGGCAGGGGTCTTCCAGGTGTCGGAAGGTGCCCCTGAGAATGGTGAGTCCGGTCTCCGATAACAGAGACCGGCCAGTCGCTGAGGCGCCTTGCAGTTAGATAAGATCCGAGGCGCCTCCCCTGTAAAGCGGCCGACGGCATCCGCAGGGGGTTTTTAGTGGGTAGAGTCTGGGCCGACTCAGCGGCCCAGGAGTCCCACACTCTGTGTGTAAAGGCATTTCCCCCTGCGAATCAAAAAAAAAAAAAAAAAAAAAAAAAAAAAAAAAAAGGCTGTGGCCCATCCGGCCACATTGCAGACCTTGAGTCCGCGTCCCTCGCGACTGCTGCCGTGTGTGCAACCCGCACACCAGCTCCACGCGGTGGCGGTTGCCGTCCCTGTTGGGGCTTCCCTCGCCATGAGGGTTCCAAGGGCCTACGTTCAGGCGCTCTGGATGGCGCTGAGTCCGTCATGGTATTCTCAGCAGCCCGTGCCTCAAACTCCAAAAACTTCACCAAGTCAGTGAATGTTGGTAGGGTGGTGCTATCCCGCTCCGCATTCTCGCGCTCAAACCTGCGAGCGGATGTCATTGGGTAATTTGCCCAATACAATGTGCACCAGCAAAAAGGACCATTGGTCCACCGGCAGCCCCAGTGTGCGGAGCGCGTTACAGGCCACTGTAACGGGCGTGAGCAACTGCAGGCGCAACTGTGCCCTGTTGGCCACCTTGGGCAGGGCCATCAACTGTGCGGCGTGCGCATCTGCTAACAAACGTAAGTTTTGGTAGCGGGAGTTCAATAACTCCCAAGCCGTATCGTACTGGTCGTCCTCCACCCGGAGGTGCTGGATGAGCGACCGCGCTTCATCCTCAAGAGTGGAGAGGAGGTAGGCCATCTTCTGGGCCTTCGACAAATCCTGTCGTGCTACGACCAGGGACTTCAAACTGTTTGTAATATATTGGGTAAAACTAAACGCAGAAAAGCGTTTCGCATTGCTGCCGCCATGAGGGCGTTCAGGGTTTTCTACACTGCTCGTCGCGAATGGCTCGCGGACGGTCGCCATTGCATTGTCCAGGGCGATATCGGTTTGATTTTAATACGCGGAGCGGTCTCTGCGTCTTTTGCTTGTTGTTTAGTTTGCAGGTGATAATTGTGAATCTCCTGTTTGTTAAATAACTATTGAATTTGTGTTTGTGAAAAACTCTGTTATTGTGACTTTTTCTTGTGAGAGGTGAAACGTGGCTGGCTGTTCACATCTGGCTGTTCCCGAGTGAAACTACGGGAAGAAATCTATTTAGTTGTCCTGGGGAATTGGGATCTCAAGGGTTAGGTAGGGTGATTAGGAATTCCCCCTTCCCGAAGACACTCAAGTTTGGATCCGAAGAGAAAGAAGATTTAATTTGGTAAGTGTTCAATTGTAGTTAATTTATAGTGTTAGGTTATCATATAGGGCCCTGTAGCTCCCTTCATAAGCTACGGTGGTAGCAGACTGCGTTAAGTTAGTTAGGTTTTTTAGTCGGGCAACGACGTGGTTGCCGCGTGGAGATTTTTTCCGGTACTTATTTTTACCGGTGGTTTTTTCCGGTGAAGTTCCGGTACAGAATTCTTCCCGCCGTCTTCGTTTGTCCGGATTCTCCTCTGCCACATTTTCTGGCAGCAGAGCGTAGTTGCTCTGCACATTTTTCTGTGTAGCAGAGCGTAGTTTATCTACCCTCTATTTGTTCGTTTGTAAAAAATAATTAATTGTTTGTAAAAATTATTAGATTTTTCTTAGTTTGTTTGTATAAGAATATTTGTAACCTTTTTTGTATTTGTTTGCGGTTTGTACCGTGCGTTCCGGGTTTGTGCCATTCTCATACCTACCGCGGTTCTTCGTGTAGTTGCTTGATTTTGTTGTTTTTTATTTACCTTTTGTTATTTTTTGTTTGTGACTTGACGCGATGGCGAAGGCCTCCAATGCTAGGGCTGGACACTCGCCAACGAATTGAGATGGTTTGTGACGGCCGGAGGACTCCTGTCCCGGAAGGACAGGGAGGGCGCCATACTGCTAAGAGCGGATCACCTCCACTCACGATTGATTAGCGCGGAAGCGGCCATGGCGGCGCTTACCGAAGCCGATCTTACCCCGGAGGCCTACGCAGGTCACATGGCGGACATCGACCAGATCCTGAGTCTGCACGATGATATCGCGGAGGCGGTGACCGCAATAAGGGCGAGACAGGCTGGCGGACCTCTAGCCCTCGCACACCTGTTGAGCACAGGAAGGACCAGCGGTTACTGGTCGGACTATTCCCACCCTTCAGCTGTCCCTGCACTCTTGGGGGTAGTGGGGATGGAGGAGTGGGTAGCATATAAAAATATGTTTGAGTCCCTGGTCGTAGCACGACAGGATTTGTCGAAGGCCCAGAAGATGGCCTACCTCCTCTCCACTCTTGAGGATGAAGCGCGGTCGCTCATCCAGCACCTCCGGGTGGAGGACGACCATGTACGATACGGCTTGGGAGTTATTGAACTCCCGCTACCAAAACTTACGTTTGTTAGCGGATGCGCACGCCGCACAGTTGATGGCCCTGCCCAAGGTGGCCAACAGGGCACAGTTGCGCCTGCAGTTGCTCACGTCCGTTACAGTGGCCTGTAACGCGCTCCGCACACTGGGGCTGCCGGTGGACCAATGGTCTTTTTTGTTGGTGCACCATTGTATTGGGCAAATTGCCCAATGACATCCGCTCGCGGTTTGAGCGCGAAAATGCGGAACGGGACATATTCCCACCACCAACCCATGGCTCCACCAACCTTGCGGTTATATGAGCCGAATCGCGGGAGAGGTCTGCGCCGGTCTTGCTCATGGCTTCACCCGGCGCACCTTTCTTGACTCCCTACAAATAACTCTAATATGTCCAATTTTTCTCTCTACTATCGTGTAGAATAATTTTTCCTCCCCTTAATTTTGGGTGTAAAACGAAACAAAACGCCACTCGTGTCTTTCTCTTGGTTTTCTTATTATATTATTCTTTCATTTTGTCTTCTTGTTGTAGACCACTGTCGTCCACTCCTCGTCGCCCATTTTTCTTTCCTCCGCACTTAGGTTATTCCTTGGTTTTGGCTGCCTCTCTCGAGGCCGCTCCTCTTCCCATGCCATCCGTGCGCGAATCTCCGCAGTTGCCGAAAGTTCGCCTCCGATCCTACGAGATCGCGATAATATACCGGGCCCACTTCGAGAGGCTTTACATTCTCTAGTAAGACCCTACGCTCATCCCCATATAGAGGGCACTCCCACAGCGCATGGTGCACGTCCTCGATAACTGCTTCTTCGCAGAAGCAGTGGCCCGTTTCGGAGAGCTTCATGCGCTGAAGCCTCCCCCTAAAACACCCATGACCAGACAGGATCTGCGAGGTTTCATAATCCGGCTCTACCCAAGTTGCCTTGAGACGAGCCGACACGTCCGGGAAAAATCGATACGTCTCCCTCCCATCGTCCGATGCGTCCCAACGCGACTGCCATTCGGCAATCACGGACTCGCATATTTCGAGTTTGGCACGCCGAAACTCCTCCTTGGTAATCGCGGACTCGCGCGCCTCGCCTAGTCTGCCCGCCCGACTTACCTCGAGGTCGGCCGGCAGCACACCTGCCAAGACTGGCAGGGCGGCAGTGCTCGTCGAACGATATGCCTTGGTCAGAAGGACCAAGGCAGATCTCTGTGTACGCAAAAGCGCACTCCGCACAACATACTGTGACACGCGCTGGAACCAACTCGCCGCAGCATACGTCACCGTGGCGATGTACGTGCCTTTGTACAGTACCCTAAGGGCCTTGTACCTAATACCCCAAGAGGTCGCCGATACCCGCGACATCTTGCCGAAGCAATTTGTCGCTCGCTCCCCTATCGACGACGCATGCTGCGCGAACGAAAGACTCGAATCCACCACCACTCCCAGAACCGTGGTCGATGTGACACTCCTGATAGAGGCCCCTCCAAACCTAATTGTGGGAGGCCGCTGGAATTTCCCCCGGATGGTCATAGTTGCAGACTTCCCCGGCGAAAATCCCAGACGGTTCCGTTCGCCCCACTTGCCCACAAGCTCCAACGTGGCAGACGCCGTCGTCTCTATACTCACCCTGGACTGCGCCTCGATCAGGATCGTCACATCGTCGGCATATGCCACGATCCTAACCCCAGCGGGAAGTGGCAGTCGAAGTAAGTCGTCCATGAGGAGATTCCAAAGCGCGGGCCCCAGCACCGATCCCTGCGGGCAACCCATTGTTGCTTGCTTCCACAACACCTGGTCCCCCACAAACATACCGACTCGGCGTCGAGTGAAGTAGTCCACCAGCATCTTATAGATGTTTGGCGGACATCCTCCCCTCTTTGCCTTCAGCAATATCATGGGCCACCAGGCATTGTCGAATGCACCAGAGATATCCAGAAAAATTACTTGAACATACTTCGACGAACTCTCCCTGGCCACGCCAAAGATTTCCCTTAACGCGGTTACCGTCGACCGACCCCGAGTGAAGCCGTGCTGGCAGTCCGATAACCCAACCGTTATTTGCGGTGCACACCTGATCATTACGCGTTCTAAAATTTTACCAAGAATCGGCAACAGCGTGACGGGGCGGTACGCTTTCGGGTCGGTAAGCGGCTTGCCATTACCTTTCGGCAAGACAATCAGCCTACCGTCCTTCCAGACGTCAGGAAAACATCCCTCTCGAACGCATCGCCTAAGCACCTCGGAGAACTCGACCGACGCGGCTGACCAGACATGCTGGATGATACGGGCGCTGATCCCATCGATTCCCGGCGCAGTGTGAGGAAGACTCCTAATTATGTCCCCAATGATCCCGTCGGGAAGAGGGGCATCTTCTCCTGAGGGGGTGAATGACGCCATTAAACGCACTCGCCGATGGTACCCCGTGTCCGTAGACATATCGTCGTCCGGACACAGGGCACACATAAGGCTGTGCATGGCCCCATTCACATCCTCAGCATGTCCTTCGGCATATTGCGTGCCATTTATAACATTACTGGGAGGTCGATGCCTCCCGCACGCAACCCGATACGCCTGTCCCCATGGGTCCAGGTTACCGGATTCCGCGACCTTCCTATTATGCAAAAGTTGCGCCTCTTCCATGGCCGCCCTGTACCTACTCCTATGCTCGTGGAACCGCTCCCGTGCAGTCTCCTCTCTGTGGCCGCCCACCCTACGGAGGGACTGCCAGGCGCATCGCAACCTGTTATTCTCCGCGCGCAGCCGGCTGAGCGACGGAGTCCACCATACGTGGGTAGACTTCTTCTTCTTCTTATTGTATCCCAGAGTCTGCTTTGCGGTACGCAGCACCAACTCGGTAAACTGCGCACAGACATCTGAGGCGGGACGGTTCCAATGAATATTGCCCACCCTCCCCTGTATGATCCGCTCGAAGCGATCCCAGTCTACCCCGCGATCCCGTAGTCTCATCGGCTCCCCCAGCATCTCGGCCCTTTGAACGGTCTCGCTCGCCACCTCGTAGGTTATCAATCTATGGTCACTCTCGACTGCGCCCTCCATCACTCTCCATCTCGTCACCCGGACACCTCTCGTTGCCAGCGTTAGATCAATGTTCGACACACCATTTGAGGTGGAGAAGGTCCACGGTTCGCCCTCCCTATTCAACACCTCCAGGTTTCTTGCCAGTATGAAGGCCTCCATGGAGTCGCGGCGATGTGTAACGTCCCGCCCGTGACCGGTACATTGTTTCTGGGTGTTGAACCACATTGGAGACCTGGCGTTACTATCTACCCCTATTAGGACCCTCTTCCCCTTCAGCGCGTCTAATACCGCACCCAGATGTCGAAGGTGGGCATCTATCTCCTCATTATATTTAAAATAAGCGGACACTATATACAACCCCTCGCGTCCAACCTGCAGGTGGCACACCGTACAATTCCTGTTCGAGAGGTGTGCCAGAAAAGCGCACGCAACATCCGCACGACGCAAGTATATGCACGCTCCCGCATCCGGGACATCAAGTTGTATCAATCTGCTCGCGACGTCGAGCTGGGCCGTGGGATAATGCTCCTGGACCAGGACGACGTCCAGGCCCAGCTCTTCTGCTACTTGGGGCAGCTCCAAGGTGGCGAGCTCCCCCCTTGCCAGGTTAACCTGGCCTATTCTTAAGTTGGCGGGCCTATCCATGGTGGGACGTGAGCTCCACCATACGGCGTTCATAGCTCACCCGCGCGGGACAGTCCCGGGCACCCGTTGAGTGTTCGGACCCCTCCTTTCTTCCGAACTTTTTGCATGTGGCACACGTGGCCACCTCTGCTCCACAATCCTTGTCTGTGTGGCCGGTTATGCCACATCGCCCGCATGTTGCCGAGTCTTGTTTACATTTCTTCTCGGGGTGCCCGTAGAGTTGGCATTTCGTGCACCGTATCGCCACCGTATAATCATCGACTTTGCACACGTCCCACCCGATGTAAAGCTGGCCCTTGGCCAGCAGGGCACGCCGTAGGGCCTGCGTGCATGACAGGACCAGTGTGGTCTTGCTTCCTCCGCCCAGGCGACTTTTTCTAAAAGCTAGTTTCGCGTGTTCTTTTAGTGTGGACAAGGGCCACGCCTTATCTTCCCGGAAGTTCTGGTCGTGCAGGGCCGGCATGATCTCGTCCAGGGTCTTGTCCCGGCCTTCCAAATTTCGTATCGCCACTAGGGGGCGCGGCCCCTGCACTTCACTTGCCCTGAGTGTGGGCGGTAGAGCGGTCTTCAGCCTCTCCATGTCCTCCTTAGTTTTGGTCTGGACGATGACCTTCCCATTGCCGACCCTGCGGACGTTCTCTACTTGTATGTTTAGTGACGCCGGGGCTACCGAGGTCTTCAATATCCTCTTTGTCTCTTCGGCCGTCTTCACCTCCTCTCCGACCGGAGAAATGGCCACCAGAGGTCCGGTGGGAAGTGACCGCTTAGCCTTCTCCGCATATGACTGTCCCCCATTGGAAGCAGCCATTGCTGCTGCTGCCGCAGCCGCTGCAGCGTGATTGGTCGCCTCCTGTTGGGCGGCAGCTGCTGCTGCCGCCTCTGTCTTGGCCCGCTCCGCTTCTGCTTCCGCCCTCGCCGCTCTTTCATACTGGATGCGCCTAGCCTCCTCGACGACATTCTTTTCAGTGTACGCCTCTTTCACTTTGGCGCGTCCACTCTCCGCAATCAGTGCAAGGTGCCCAACAATTTCTAGTATTACGCTGATGTGGCCGTTAATTGCCGACTGGTCGGCCTTGTTAAGTTTGCTGGTGGGACCTCCCGCAACTGTGGCCACACCTCTTGCCTCCTTGTTGGCTCTCGCCAAGAGGGCCCTGGTCGACGCAAGTTCTAAGTTCATCTTGGCCCCATCATCCTCCGACAACTCCATTTCCGTGGAGTAGGGGGTCCCGAATTCCGAGGTCTGGGGGGTCAGTTTGGGCGTGGCAGGCAGTTGTACCTGCCTCGCAACTCTCCGCTTGGGAACGACGGACGCAGTCGCCTCGTCCGGCGACAGGACCCGTTTGGCTGCCCCCGGTGGGCGGGGCATGATCACTCCTAGGTCGATAAGTTCGTCTATAGGTGGAGACACCAAAACTTCTACCTCCCGGGTTGACGGCGTTATTGGCGTAGAGGGGGGTGGGGGGGGCGAGGCTTTTGGCGACATCGACGCCATAACTGCTGCAGCCGCCTGGTAGGCCGCCACTGACGCCATCTCCGCCATTTGCGCCTGATCGAATTCTACCGGGGCAGCTCTCGGCGGCGGGGTCCTCATAATCGAGCCCCTAGCCCTGAAAGGCTTGGCCTGGGAGGGCGGCCGCACAGGAGGCGGCGCCCCGTCGTCGTCGCTTGAACTCATCAGTATTCACTTCAACGCAGAAAACTGTTCACGTATCACAGCCGACAGTTCACGTAAAACAGCAGACTGTTCGTGTAACCGTGTGCACACGCGCTCCCAACACGGGTTATACCTGCCTGTGCTTGCAGTCTTAGCGCACTATGGTGGCTCAGCGCTTACGCGCTCTCAACCGCTACGCGCTCTCAGCCGCTATGTGCAGCGAGGCGCTGGGCGATTCTGGCCACTTACCGATTTCAAACAAAGCACCACAGTCGCACACTTAACACTGTTAAAGGCAGCACAAACTATCAGTGTCAAAGTCACCACAATCCTTACGCTAACAAGCAATGTCACAACCTTAACTAAGTAATGTCACTGTCACCAATTTTAAATGTCAATTTGACAGATACTTACAAACTAATAAGTGTCACTGTCACCAATTACAAATGTCACTTTGACAGATACTTACAAACTAATCAGTGTCACTGTCACCTTACAAATGTCACTTTGACAGATACTTACAAGCTAATCAGTGTCACTGTCACTAGGCTGTAGACGCAATCCGTCAACGTCAAACGTCAACGTCAACGTCACCGCACCTGTCACCGCTGTCAAAATGTCAAATCACCACGTGCTCACCACGTGTGGCGAGCCTGGGAAGCGGGAAGCGTCCCCCTCGCGCTGGCTGGAGCAGGGTACTTACCCCGAGTCCCGGGATACCTGAATACCTGAACCCTCGGGATATCACCGCAGCAGCAAGGCAGCTACAGCCACGCGGCACCACCAGTCGCCAGCAGCACCAAACACCACACAAACTTCGCGTCCTCGCGCACAATCGTTCAACAATCACTATATAATAACACACTATCGAAATACGAAAGAAAATGGAGTTTCTCTTGGAGAAAAACCGGAAAAGCCAGAAAAGCGCTAACACGTGGAGGTAATAGCTCGACACGTGGTCCGCACTCCGCAATGTACGTCCGCTCGGCACGAGAGACCGACGACGAGTCTCCGTGACGGCCGGAGGACTCCTGTCCCGGAAGGCCGACAGGGAGGAGCGCCATACTGCTAAGAGCGGATCACCTCCACTCACGATTGGATTAGCGCGGAAGCGGCCATGGCGGCGCTTACCGAAGCCGATCTTACCCCGGAGGCCTACGCAGGTCACATGGCGGACATGGACCAGATCCTGAGTCTGCACGATGATATCGCGGAGGCGGTGACCGCAATAAGGGCGAGACAGGCTGGCGGACCAGCTCCTCGCACACCTGTTAGATACAGGAAGGACCAGCGGTTACTTGGTCGGCTCCCCACCTCTTCCAGCTGTCCCACTTCTGGGGTGAGAGTAGGATGGAGGAGTGGGTAGCATATAAAAATATGTTTGAGTCCCTGGTCGTAGCACGACGAGGATTTGTCGAAGGCCCAGAAGATGGCCTACCTCCTCTCCACTCTTGAGGATGAAGCGCGGTCGCTTCATCCAGCACCTCCGGGTGGAGGACGACCAGTACGATACGGCTTGGGGAGTTATTGAACTCCCGCTACCAAAACTTACGTTTGTTGGCGGATGCGCACGCCGCACCCAGTTGATGGCCCTGCCCAAGGTGGCCAACAGCAGGGCACAGTTGCGCCTGTGAAAGTTGCTCACGCCCGTTACAGTGGCCTGTAACGCGCTCCGCACACTGGGGCTGCCGGTGGACCAATGGTCTTTTTTGTTGGTGCACATTGTATTGGGCAAATTGCCCAATGACATCCGCTCGCGGTTTGAGCGCGAAAATGCGGAACGGGACAGCACCACCCTACCAACATTCACTGACTTGGTGAAGTTTTTGGAGTTTGAGGCACGGGCGGCTGAGAATACCATGACGGACTCAGCGCCATCCAGAGCGCTCTGAACGTAGGCCCCAACAGGGACGGCAACCGCCACCGCGTGGAGCTGGTGTGCGGGTTGCACACACGGCAGCAGTCGCGGGGGACGCGGACTGCCTGCAATGTGGCCGGATGGGCCACAGCCTGCTACAATGCAGGGACTGGCAGAGACTGCCAGTACAAGATAGGCGCCGCATGGCAAAGCGGCATGAACTTTGCTTTTATTGTTTGGGCAGTCACTATGCACGTGACTGTCCCAGTGCCATACCATGCAGTGCATGCCGTGGGCGGCACCACGCGATGCTCTGCATGAACCGGAACGGGGGATGGCCCCCGGATGTTGAGGCAGGGGGTCCCCTATGGGCGGGGGCGCTCCTGCGCGAAGCCCTCCACCACCGGACGGGAGGACGCGGCTTCGCTCGTCGCACTCCCCCTCCGGGAGGGGGACGCGTACCGGCGCGGGTCTTGGCGGACCGGGACCACGCGCCCCAAGGTCATGGCCAGTATGTGGCTGGCCAGGTTCCCGGATGGGGCCCCCATGGCGGCAGGGGCCCTAGATCGGACACCCGTGAGAGTGTGGGACACCCCCTCCACGCGGGTTACCACCATCGAACAGCATGCAGCCGCAGCGGTTTTCTCCGCCGCTGCACGAGTACCCACGGCTGGAGTACCACCCGCCGTACCATATGTATGGCCGGGCTGCGGGTTATGCCCCCTCAGATGGGGGATGTTGCACTCGCCCGCCATATTATCCGGGTCAGTGGCGCGCCCCTGGTTTGGAGAGAGTGGGGAGCCCGTAACTAGCTTGCTCCCTTGCTGGGACATAGAGCCGCGGACGGTTTGCCCTGCTCCCTACCGCGGTGGTGGTCCGCGTATGGGGTCGTAGGGGGAAGCCATTAATTTGAGAAGCTCTGTTGGACTCAGGGGCTCAAAGCAGTTTGGTTACCACTCGAGTGGCACGCCAGTTAGGTTTAGTCGTGGAAGACTCGCCTGTGCCACTTCTTGGAGTTGGTGGCATACAAGTGAAGTGTCTGACGGGCCAGACACTTGTCACCTTTTCTTCGCTGAAGTCCTCCACAATGAGGATCACGACTTCGGCTATGGTAATGGATACCATTGCGGGTTGGCACCCCTCGGACAGACATACCGCCGGGTGTGTTGTCTTTGGTTTCGGGTCTGGATTTGGCCGACCCCTTTGTCTTTCATCCCGGCCCAGTGGACTTGCTCCTGGGCTCGGACGTATTGGGTTGGATTTTGTTGGGTACCCAGAAGGCTCTGGGTTCGTCTTCACTGATGGCAGTGTCTACGATTTTTGGTTTTGCCCTGATGGGCCCTGTGTTTGATAATGGCACCGCGGGAGGAGCCACCGGTTGTCGCATCTGCGTCCTTGGCCAAGACCATGCAAAGGTTTTTGGGAGGTGGGAGGAGCCACCTATGAGTTCCAGGGATGGATCCGGAACACGCTGAGTGCGAAGCCTTCTTTTTCGATCGACCACGGAGAGGTTGCCCTCCGGTCGGTTTGTCAACTAGGTTACATGCCTTTTGTTGCCTCTCGTCCTAGCCTAGGGCAAAGTAAGGGCGCTTGCGGAGAAACGACTGCTGTCCATGGAGCGACGTATGCAGCGTGACCGACGTACTTCGCGATAAATATATTGAATTTATGCGCGAGTACCGAGGATTTGGGTCACATAGTCTCCGGCTCCGAGTTGGATTGGAGCTCAACTGAGCATTATTTTTTGCCCCACCACGCGGTGGTGAAGGCCTCAACAGGCAAATTGAGGACCGTCTTCGATGGGTCCGCACCCACTTCGAACGGGAGTTTCGTTGAATCTATGTTTGCATTCAGGTCCCAAAATTGCATAGGGACCATAATTGACATCATCTTGAACTTTAGAAGACATCAAGTGGGGTTTTTGGTGCGGACATCCGGATGATGTTCCGCCAGACAGTCATACATCCTGAGGACAGGCGATTCCAGTTGATACTCTGGCGTGAGCGCCCTGAGGATCCTTGTGACGATGTATGAACTCAACACAAAACACGTATGGTTTGAAATCTAGTCCCTATATCGCCATCAGATCATTGCTTGAATTGGCAGAGCGGGAACGGATCCAGCTTTCCCACACGTGGGCTTCCGTGCTGTCACGTGACTTGTATGTTGATGACGTGTGCACCGGAGCCCAAAGTATTGAGGAGGCCCTCCTACTGCGGGATGAATTGATTGAAATATTGAAGACAGGTGGCTACGAGCTACGTAAGTGGTTGTCTAATGAGCCTAGAGTTCTAGAAGGGATCCCGGAGGATCACCCACAGAACCCTCACCTGTTTGAGGATGTAGATGATCCCAACAGGATAGCGGTGCTGGGCATGCAGTACCAGCCGCTAACCGATATTTTCAGATTCCAAGTGGACTTGGAAATACCAAAAGTCTGGACTAAGAGAACGGTGTTGTCCGTAATAGCTCGTATGTTTGATCCAAGCGGTTGGATCAGTCCAGTGATTATGCTCTCTGCAAAAGTGTCTTCTTCAGAGACTTTGGACTTTGGGCGTCTCGTGGGACGAGCCGCTGTTTGGCTCTCCATTGGATGATTGGCTCGGGAGTTGTTTTCATCGATTAAGGAAGTCAATCGGATTGCCTTTGCTCTCGTCGAATATTGCCCCCGGGAAATATCGAGCCAGCCTGCATGGCTTTTGTGACGCGTCGGAGCGAGGCTACGCCGCGTCAGTCTATATGCGGACAGTTGACGCCGATGGCCGGGTCAATGTCTCGCTTTTGTTAGGGAAGAGCAAGGTCGCCCCCATCAGGACTAGGCTGACTATTCCCAAGCTTGAGTTGAGTGGAGCTCACCTTCTCTCTCAATTGTTGCATCACGTTGCCACAGTGGAATCCTGGCGGCCAAACGGTCGAGATACGGGGACATCTTCGCCTGGTCGGATAGCCAGGTCGCGCTTGCATGGTTGCGCGCGGGGCCCCACGCTATACCTTGGAGGTTTTTGTGGGAAATCGGGTTTCCCAAATCCAGAATATCGGAATTGATATAACATGGAGACATGTGCCGGGAGAGCTTAACCCAGCGGACTGTGCTTTCCGAGGTTGTACGGCACCAGAATTGGTGTCACACCCGCTCTGGTGGGGTCCAGAGTGGCTGATGCTGGATCAGAAACTTCTTTGGCCTGTCTGTCACTGACATTAGATGTTACTCTTTCTTTGAGTTTGACTGGGCTCCGTGTAGCATGCTTGTAGTCGCTGAGACGACGTCGGAGCCGGATTGGCTACTTGCTCGGTATAGCAGCTTGGATAAGCTTTCTCCTGGGTGTCACCAGTTGGATTAAGCGTTTCATACATAATTGTAGAAACCCACAGGCAAAGCGGTTGGAGCCGATTGCAGGTGCAGAAGAGCGCCGGAGCGCATTGTTGCATTGGGTCCGTGTCGATTGCAGACCGGACGGTTTGAGTCAGAGCTTTGTGATTTTGCGCGACGCACGACGCTAAGTTGAAGGGCGCGGTCGCTCGTTTGAACCCGTACATCGACTCGGATGGGCTTCTTCGGGTTGGAGGCAGGCTCCGGAAGGCGGATCTTCCATATGAGACTCGCCATCCTCTGTTGTTGCCCAAGGGCGGACCCTTGGTGCAGCTTTTGGTGTCTGATCGACACATTCGTAACGCCCATGCTGGGTGCAATGCTTTGTTGGCTATCTTGCACCGCGAGTTTTGGATTTTGTCAGCCCGAAGAGCAATCCGTAGTGTCCTGTTTCGATGTATTGCATGTTATAGGTTGAAGGCATCCACGATGCAACCACAGATGGGTGATTTGCCCGCTGATCGAATCCGACCTTCGAGACCGTTTGACGGCGTTGGAACCGATTTTGCCGGCCCCTTTTCGATCAAGGCTTCTCCCTTTCGTAATGCCCGTATTGTGAAGGGCTATTTGTGTGTATTTGTTTGTTTGGCCACCAAGGCTGTCCATTTGGAGGTGGTGTCGGCTCTGACTACGGAGGCCTTCGTCGCCGCGTTGGATCGCTTTGTTTCGCGTCGAGGTCTACCTTCCCTTATTAGGTCTGACAATGGCACAAACTATAAAGGAACTGTAAATTATCTTAAGGATGTTTCTGTGTTTATTGATAAAAATTGTACTAGTTTAAGTCAAATTGCTGCCCAAAGGGGAATAACTCTGGAAGTTTAGTCCCCCAAGTTGCCCCCATTGGGGAGGGATTTTTGAAGCGGCTGTGAAATCCGCAAAGACCCACCTCCGCCGCATTATCGGAGAAACGGCTCTAACTTTTGACGAGCTGGCCACAGTGTTTTGTAAAGTTGAGGCGGTCCTCAACTCTCGTCCTCTCTGTCCGCTATCTCCAGATCCAAATGACTTGGAAGCTCTCACCCCTGGTCATTTTTTGGTGGGAGGGCCCGTTGAATACCCTGCCCGAATACCCGTGGAAGGATGAACGCGTATATCGGTTGTCGCGTTTTCAAATGTTGCAGCAAATGAGCCGGGACTTTTGGCGTCGCTGGTCGCTTGAATATTTGCATTTGCTGCAGCAAAGAGTGAAGTGGACAAGACAGGACTGAGCCTCCCAGGGAGGGTGATTTAGTATTGTTAAAAGAGGCAAATTTGCCCTCATTGCTTTGGCGACGAGCTCGCATATTACGTTTGATTCTTGGCGGAGATGGCACTCCGCGTGTGGCTGAGGTGTTGGTCGACGGTTCGATTTTAAGGAGAGGTGTGACCTCTCTCGCCCGCCTTCCCGTAGAGTAAGCTAGCGGTCTGCTTCTCAGACCGGGACGGGGGGATGTTTGTAATATATTGGGTAAAACTAAACGCAGGCGTTTCGCATTGCTGCCGCCAGAGGGCGTTCGGGGTTTTCACACTGCTCGTGCGAATGGCTCGCGGACGGTCGCCATTGCATTGTCCAGGGCGATATCGGTTTGATTTTAATACGCGGAGCGGTCTCGCGTCTTTTGCTTGTTGTTTAGTTTGAGTGATAATTGTGAATCTCCTGTTTGTTAAATAACTATTGAATTTGTGTTTTGTGAAAAACTCTGTTATTGTGACTTTTTCTTGTGAGAGGTGAAACGTGGCTGGCTGTTCACATCTGGCTGTTCCCGAGTGAAACTACGGGAAGAAATCTATTTATTTGTCCTGGGGAATTGAGATCTCAAGGGTTAGGTAGGGTGTTTAGGAATTCCCCCTTCCCGAAGACACTCAAGTTTGGATCCGAAGAGAAAGAAGGTTTAATTTGGTAAGTGTTCAATTGTAGTTAATTTATAGGTTAGGTTATCATATAGGGCCCTGTAGCTCCCTTCATAAGCTACGGTGGTAGCAGACTGCGTTAAGTTAGTTAGGTTTTAGTCGGGCAAACGTGGTGCCGCGTGGAGATTTTTTCCCGGTACTTATTTTTACCGGTGGTTTTTTCCCGGTGAAGTTCCGGTACAGAATTCTTCCCGCCGCTTCGTTTGTCCGGATTCGCTCTGCGCGTTTCTGGCAGCAGAGCGTAGTTGCTCTGCACACAAACATATTTTTATATGCTACCCACTCCTCCATCCTACCCCCAAAAGTGGGACAGCTGAAGGGTGGGGAGCCGACCAGTAACCGCTGGTCCTCCCACCATCTATGAGGTGTGCGAGGAGGCTGGTCCGCCAGCCTGTCTCGCCCCTTATTATGCCGGTCGCCGCCTCCCGCGATATCATCGGTACGGGCTCAGGATCTGGTCCATGTCACTTACATGACCTGCGTAGACCTCCGGGGCAAGTTCGGCTTCGGTAAGCGCCGCCATGGCCGCTTCCGCGCTAATCAATCGCGAGTGGAGGTGATCCGCTCTTAGCAGTATGGCGCCCTCCCTGTCCTTCCGGGACAGGAGTCCTCCGGCCGTCACAAACCATCTCAATTCGTTGGCGAGTGTCGCCCTAGCATTGGAGGCCTTCGCCATCGCGTCAAGTCACAAACAAAAAATAACAAAAGGTAAATAAAAAACAACAAAATCAAGCAACTACACGAAGAACCGCGGTAGGTATGAGAATGGCACAAACCCGGAACGCACGGTAAAAACCGCAAACAAATACAAAAAGGTTACAAATATTCTTATACAAACAAACTAAGAAAAATCTAATAATTTTTACAAACAATTAATTATTTTTTACAAACGAACAAATAGAGGGTAGATAAACTACGCTCTGCTGCAAGATCATTGTGGCGCAGAGAATCCGGGACAAACGAAGTGGCGGGAAGATTCTGTACCGAAAAAGGCCGGGTCTTAAAAAACAGACCGGATCTTAAAATGGCGGTAAATCAGGAAATAACGGTAAGAACCTGACCCGGCACTACGTCTGTCCGACTAAAGCCTAGACGCGCCTATACATAGCCTACTACCACTATAGCTTATAAAGGGAGCTGCCGGGGCCCTATATCAACAAACCTAACTTAACCCTTCCACAATTGCAAATCACTTACCAAACTAAATCTTCTTTCTCTTCGGATCCAAACTTGAGTGTCTTCGGAAAGGGGAATTACGGTCCCTACTACACCCAACCTACCCCGAGATCTCTTCCCCAGAATAAATAATTAGATTTCTTCCCGAAGGTTGACTCGGCAACGGGTAGATGAGAGCGACCAGCCACGCGTCACATCTCACAGGAAAAAGTCACAATAACAGGTTTTTCACAACCACAGACGTTCAAATAGTTATTTTTACAAAGGAAAATGCAACCACAAACACAAATCAGTTATTACAAACAAAATTAACGCCACGCCGCGCGACCCAAAATGCAACAACACAAGATGGTGGCTATAACACCGCAATATATCACGCGACACGGCTTCGTGCTATGCAGTTCTAAGGACAACTGAATGTCGACGGGCGGAAACCGCCTGCGCAATGTTGCCAGCGAGCCAAAGCAAAATGGCCGTGCCTAAGGCCAGCCATGCACGGCACAGATACCATGCGACAATACACAGAGTTTGCCAAGCATGCAATTTTATTACAAACATAGAATAAACGTATAGTATTATGAAATTTCTATTAAAAGCGCTATTAATATCTGTTTGTTCATATATTTCTGACCAGAGCAAGATTCTTCTACATTCTCTGAACTTTGTAATATTTCCTTTGCTAAAAAATCTCTCCTCTCAACGAAACAAGGTTCTTCATGAGATATTAATTTTATTTTAATATAGGGAAAATTAATGGTTGTGCAGTGTCATGATCAGAAAGAAAAAGTGGCAATTACGGTGCCAATTACTTTTGGGATTGCATCACTAAACATATGGTCTAGACATGATTGTTTACGTGTGGGGACATTAATATTTGTTGTTGAATTATGATTATTAGACCATGTGTCGCGTAAGTCATCCGCTATTTTACTGTTCTTTAACGTATTTATATTAATGTCGCCTACCACACAGCTATTTCACTTTTTACATTTATATTTCTTTGCTATACTATGTAATAGTTCATCAAGTTTAGTCAATAATATATGTCAGCGTCAGAATTTGGAGTTCGATAAAACACAAATCAGAATTAAATTTATCTGGGGGATTTCTACAGCGCACACTTTCAAAAAGCATTCTTTATTCCTATATTTTTGGTGAACGTTAAGTTTTTATAAGATAAACCTTTTTTGATTAAAATACAGGAACCACCTCTTTTTTCTCTCTACAGTTTCTCTACAGTTTTTGGATCTTGTCAGCCCGGAGAGCGATCCGAGGCGTCTTGTTTCGATGCATCTCCTGTTATGATTTTGAAGGCACCTACGATGCAACACTGAATTCGGGTGATTTGCCCGCTGATCGAATCCGACCTTCGAGACCGTTTGACGGCGTTGGAACCGATTTTGCCGAGCCCCTTTTCGATCAAGGCTTCTCCCTTTCATGTAATACTTACGTCTTGTAAAGGGCGATTTATGTGTGTTTGTTTGTTTGACCACCAAGGCTGTCCACTTGGACGTGGTGTCAGCATCTTTGAACTACGGAGGCCTTCGTCGCCGCGTTGGATCGCTTTGTTTCGCGTCGAGGTCTACCTTCCCTTATTAGGTCTGATAATGGCACAAACTATAAGGGAACTGTAAATTATCTTAAGGATATTTCTGTGTTTATTGATAAAAATTGTACTAGTTTAAGTCAAATTGCTGCCCAAAGGGGAATAACCTGGAAGTTTAAAGTCCACCAGAAGTTGTCCAAACTATTGGGGAGGAATTTTTGAAGCGGCTGTGAAATCCGCAAAGACCCACCTCCGCCGCATTATCGGAGAAACGGCTCTAACTTTTGAAGAGCTGGCCACAGTGTTTTGTAAAGTTGAGGCAGTCCTCAACTCTCGTCCTCTCTGTCCGCTATCTCCAGATCCAAATGACTTGGAAGCTCTCACCCCTGGTCATTTTGTGGTGGGAGGGCCGTTGAATGCCCTGCCCGAATACCCGTGGAAGGATGAACGCGTATATCGGTTGTCGCGTTTTCAAATGTTGCAGCAAATGAGCCAGGACTTTTGGCGTCGCTGGTCGCTTGAATATTTGCATTTGCTGCAGCAAAGAGTGAAGTGGACAGACAGGACTGAGCCTCCCAGGGAGGGTGATTTAGTATTATTAAAAGAGGCAAATTTGCCCTCATTGCTTTGGCGACGAGCTCGCATATTACGTTTGATTCTTGGCGGAGATGGCACTCCGCGTGTGGCTGAGGTGTTGGTCGACGGTTCGATTTTAAGGAGAGTTGGCGGCCTCTCTCGCCCGCCTTCCCGTAGAGTAAGCTAGCGGTCTGCTTCTCAGACCGGGACGGGGGGATGTTTGTAATATATTGGGTAAAACTAAACGCAGGCGTTTCGCATTGCTGCCGCCAGAGGGCGTTCGGGGTTTTCACGCAGTATGGAACCATCGTGGATGCCTCCATAACTGTCGCCATTAGCTCCGGGGCGATATCAGTTTGATTTTTAAGCCGCGGGCGATCTCGCGTCTTTTGCTTGTTGTTTAGTTTGAGTGATAATTGTTAGATTTCCTGTTTGTTAAATAACTATTGGTTATTGTTTCTTGAAAAACTCTGTTGTGTGACTTTTCTTGTGAAATTGGCTGTGTTTGGCTGTTCTGCATCACAAAACATTCCCCAGTGAAACTGCGGGAAGAAATCTGTTTAGTTGTCCTGAAATTGAGATCTCATGGGTTAGGTGAGGTGATTAGGAAGTTCCCCATTCCGAAGACACTCGGGATTTGGATCCGAAGAGAAAGAAGATTTGGCTTGGTAAGTGGTTTCAAGTGTAATTAATTTATGGGTTGAGTTTGTCATATAGACCCTGTAAGCTCCCTTCACAAGCTACAGTGGTAATGAACTGGGTGCAGTTAGTTGGGTTTGGTCGAGCAAACGTGTTGCCGCGTGGAGATTTTTCCCGGTGCCTATTTTTACCGGTGGTTTTACCCGGTGAAGTTCCGGTACAGAATTCTTCCCGCCCGCTTCCGGGCGTGTCCAGTTCGCTGACTGCGCACATTTTCTGGCAGCAGTACGCGTGATTCTCTACATTTCAAAGTAGCATAATGACAGTTTATCTGCACATAAAGTTTAGATAGAAAATACAATTTAAAATATAAAAAATACACCACACGAGCACAACGGACCAGAGTTTCAAAGAAATCACGGATGCAGCACAGACGCGGATAGAGTTCCAAATAAAATTACGGATACGGCACGGACAGGATATGTAAGGAAATCCCGACAGAGGGTAAAGTTTGTCCGCTGGCACGATAGGGTTGAAGATGTACTGGCAGTACAGCTAGGGATGGCAGGCGAAAGTGAGTACCTTTAATCGAGGCTTCGGCCACGGGTCACCTTTGTGCAGGGGTGACAGACGATAGTGATGTGCGGCTACACCTATTCCATACCCCAAATCCACAGGTCACAGCAACTTCTTTACGTCAATGATCGTGGTCTTGTAACGACGCGAAGGCTTGCAGAAGTCCCGGGGTCAGCGAGCCCCGAGGCAAGACCTTTATAGTTCGTACCGTTCTGTTTCTCAGAAGATCTAGACTTCATCGAATGTGACATTCAGTGTCTTTATATAAGCCCTCGATTTAGAATTTCAATATTACCTTCACATATTTTCAAATAAAATACAAAATTAGAACATTTGTGAAGAGAGTTCGCATAGAAATTTATAGAATTTTAGAAAAATAAAATCTGACTTATACATCACAATCCTTGACAATCCAAAATTGTTTATAATAAGGAAAGACATAAATATTTTTAATAAAATTTAAAAGAAGTGATCATCAGAAGATTGTAGAAAAGTACATTAAATATGTTGGAAAAACATATATACTATAAAACAACTAAAAGCTAAAGATATAACGGTAAGTTTAAAGAAATATTCCCTTAGCAACGTAGAGATTTTACAATAGAAAGTGTAAAAAAAAAGACATTTTTATGAGCTAAATAAGTAATCATAATAATAAATGGTAGACAAGAATAAAAGTAAAATATTGCGATACACTACATTTCCCCCAAAACCCCTGAAAGATTTTTACACTAAGTAGAAAATTTTGAAGGTTAATAGACAACACTTTCATGGCCTATCACCACCACGAATCCACATATTACAATAAATATTTCATAATATAAATCGATCAAACTTAAAGTGCGGGCTCACGGTCAATGGCTCCTACTTTCAAAAATAAGTCTACTGCCTAGTAGTACTGCGTAACAGTTGGCTTATTTGAGGAGTTGTAATCAACTCACGCTGAAATCCGTGATGATGAATGATATATGAATATGATATGACTGAAGGCTTACTGTGATGAGTAGTCATTGCCGCTCATCAGTAAATAGCCATGTAATAAAGATCATAATGCCAATATTTACAAGTAAGAGATAGATGTAACAAAATTATAGTACTGCTTATATATTTTAACATGTATAATAAAGACTTATTTTACGAGTTGTCAACGGCTCAAAGGAAGAAATAGATAAAGCTAATTGCATAAAGCTTAACTTTTGCGTAAAGAGAGTAATTACACAATAGAAATGCAAGGTAAAGACTCGGCACAAGATTGTGTAGAGAGATGTAGAAGAACATTTTTAGTTTAGTTCTTTAGAGGCTTAAAATGATGATAGCAATGAAAATGAAAGGAAATGAGAAAATGCCAAAAATGTAACTAGTAATTGAAGATGGGAACAAACAAAAATAAAACATATACATTAAGTCAAGTAAAAGTAAAATTAAAAATAAATTCTAAGTCTTGATATCCTTTAATGTGCCATTTTTGAGTACCGTTAGGGTCCTCAAGGATATATACCAGTGGAGAGAAGTTTTTGTATAACTTTACACCGAAAGACAATTTAGATTTTAATTTGGCTTTAAAGTGGGCAACCGGCATTACTAATTACATGGATTCTTTGCTAAACATGATCGTCGACATTCAGTTCTTTTCGTATACAATAAGCAAATTATATCAAATACTATTTTTAGTGTAGGAGTCAAATAGAGCTACTTGTACTTTGTCAAAAATTGTCGCAAATAATCCTATATTAGTAGCATAAATATCACGAGGTAAGAAAGTAAATTAATCACAAAGTTTATTCATAGGAGTATAAACAGAACCACAGCTGATAGTTTCCCTGCCAAAAACTAGAAATGCTGAGGAATAACTTAATTTCATTAACTGTACTTAATTCACAGCATATTCGGACACGGAAGAAAAATGTCCCAGGATCCTATGATCATCTTGCGAGAGACAGCTAAAGCCCGTAACGTAGTTCTGTATTGCATACCAATCAGTGAGGTTGACTTGCATGGGCAATAATGAGGTGAATAAAAGATAAAAGGTATTTTATCATTATCCAGAAGTTTTTAGAATTACTCTAGATTGAAATTGAGAACCATTGTCGCATAATAATAGTTTGAGGTACACCATGTATAAGAAATACCAAAGTTTTCTAGGCATTCGATAATATCTTTAGCGATAGCACGTTTAAGGGGAAAAATTCAAAGTATGTTTAGTGAACCAGCAATTTAGCTAGGATGTGTTGATTGCATTTTCTTATCATGGGAAGAGGACCCATTAAATCAAGAGAAATACATTGGAAGAGTCTTACGGCAAACTTTTGAGTTTGTGGGACGTAAGGTGAATGGATTCGGATTCTTATAAGCAAGACAAGACTCACATTCACTTATTAATTGAGCAATGTCTTTGAACATTCATGTCCAATAATATAAAAGAGAAAGTTTTTGCAAGTTTTTAAAAATTCCAAGGTGATGAGGATTTACCAGGCAATGACTAATGATTACTTTTAATCTGATTTTCACTCCTCTTAGGATAAGGAACTTCTTTCCATACGAAGTCATCCGTTATACCAGTATGAAGGGAACGAGAAAAGCGATGAAACTTATTGTCCTTAATAGTATGATTTGAGAAAGCTATCAGGATTAGTACAAACAGCCTTGTAAAACTTTATTATACTGTTCTTCCACTGCATTTACCATTAAACATGAAACATTTTAAAGTTGGTTTTTTGTTAGCATCGATAGATTTTTGAGAACGAGATACTCTAATCCAGTACTACATTTTTCTTTACCTTTTTTAGCGTGTTTTTAGAATGAAGTTAAAAGAAGATAGACATTGACATAGTCCATATTCAAGTCTGCCGGAAGGATTGGACAGATTTAGAAAGCTCTACTAGAGCAGCATGATCCGTGTAAATGACAGAATTGTCACCATTGTCTAAATAACAACGCCAATGTTCAAGAGCATTGATAACAACAAAGGTTTTTTATAAATGTTAGTAGAATAGTTTTGTTCATTTTTAATAAGAGATTTACTCATATATTATGACAGCTTCAACATCTTCTTTTGCTTGAGTAAACATAACTCCTATACCAAAATTTGATGCACGTAATTGTGCACTTGAAAAAGGGAGATTGAAATCAGGACAAGAAAGTACTGGTGCGTAGTTACTAAAGCTATTTTTAATTTAAGGAAAGCTTGATTAGCATCTGAGTTCCAAACAAATTTAGCAGCAATTTTACCACCACTATTTAGTTTGTTAAGCGGAGCAACAACTGGTACTAAGAATTGAGAATAAATCAACAGACCAAACATAACTGTTCCTAAAAATCAACAAACTTCTTTACGAGAAGATGGAATAAGGTATTCCAAGATAAAATCAATTTTTTTAGGATCAACACAAAGACTAATCATTCATTTTACCACATATAACCTAAGTATTTTTAATTCGTTTTTTAAAGAATACACTCTTTTCAAAGTTAATAGTTAGACCGGCATAAGATAGTTTTCCAATGCACTTTGATTAGAGAGCTTGATATATTGTTCCCCTCGAATAGTTCATAATAATAACGATATCGTCTGAAGATAACAAAAGACTTCGCTATCAAATTCGGGAAGTAAATAACGTATCCATAAGACCCGTTGTGGAAGTATTGGAAGCATTAGTAAGTCCGAAAGACATGACAACAAATCTGTACATTCCTCTACCAGGCGCATAAAATTAAATGTTTTATCTCTGTCAATGAGATTTAGAGAATTTCCCCAAAAGCTTTAGCAATATCAATGCTAGAAAGGTATTTAGCATTTTCAAATGATCCATTATTTCATTGATTAAAGGGAGGCTATAAGCATCTTTTCAAGGTAATTGAGTTAGATTTTCTGCTATCGGCCTGCAGAATCGCCATTCGCCATTCTTTTTAGGAACGTAAAACGGGAGATAACCAAGGACTCTCACATTTTTCGTAACTTTCCGACTCAAACATCTAATCAACCTCGTTTAGTTAGCGCATGTTGTTTTATAGGAGAGAGTCTATACAGGCGTTGTTTGTGGGAGGATTATCGCCAGTGTCGATTTGCCGTGTGACAAATTAGATTAGACAAGGCCTGACTCGCACTGCTTCCAAAGAAGCCTTTTAAAACGATTGGCAATGATATCATTCAGCGATATCCTTCTGAAGATTTGGAAAGATTATCGTAAGGTAAAATTTTTTTATCATCACAAATTGCAAAGACAATTGTTATTAAATCTTGCAGAAAATAAGTTAAAATTTTCAGTTAAACTTTTTCCGAAAATCTACCCCAAGGATTAGTGGGGGAGTTATTTCACGGAAAACGTAAGCTCTAATTAAAGTGAGGTTTAACATTAAAAGTAATGGGGAGATCCAAGTGACCTCAAGAGATTTGGGGTTTTGTGATTGTGTGCAGTAGACAGCAATAACCGACTTAGACTTGGATAACGAGAAACCCAATTTGAGAATTTCAAGATCATGAATTTTTTCCTAAAATAGTTGAAGAACTGCTTTTATCTAAAAGTCCTGGTAATGAAACATTATCAATTGATATATTGATAAAGGGACAATTCCTAAAGTCCTTTTCAATTCTCTTTGAAGAATGAAGAAGTTCTGTAACAGAGGAAAGAGTTTTGCATTGTTTATAACAACAATCATTCCAATCTTTATGATTAAATTTATTATCCAAGTCTCATTTTAGTTTTTTGAATTAGTTGAAGATTTGCGTGCATTGCATTTGGGCCAATCAGGAGTTTTAACATCTTTTGTACCACATTTTAAAACATGTTAAAAATCTAGGTTGAGGACATTCGTTAAGAGGCTGACCGATGTGGTACAACAGCGTACGCAATAGATATTAGGATTAGGAGATACACTAGCAGACTTATTAATTGTATTTACAGATTGCTTCGATTGAGGCTGAGAGTTATTTTTAGTAAAGTAAGTATGTTTTTGAAACAAGAGACTGAAAATTATTTTTGTTGAAGAATTGTTTAGCATTAGAAGTAGAAGGAGAGAGTAATTTATAATTAAATTCTGAGCTAAAAGAAATTATTTGTTATCAGAGTTCCTTAAAGTTTTTATCTCTATCTAGAATTTTCTCTGTAACTTTGACAGGTATTGATCAAAGAAACAATGAAATCAACATCTTATGGAAGGCTACGAACATCGAATATAAAGGTCTTATATTCGCGGTAGGTGCAAAGGAGTTTCTCAGACTCGGAAAGTTTCCCAATTGCACGGGCAATGAGAACATACCGAACATAATTGAGATATAAATTACAATGGATTCATTGTCACCTTGGGATTCGATTCCTGGTGACATTTAGTAGTTTATAGTCGTAGTCAGGTTCACCAAAGTCTCTTATCAAAAGATTAGTAACTTCGTCCCAAGATAAATTAGAATTAAGTTCTTTTTGCGTCTAAACCAATGTAAAGCATTGTCAGTAAAAATTTCGAAAGCTTTGTTTAGAGGGATTTCTCTTTCAAAAATATTTTGAGAAATACCAAAATTCTTCTATTTTTTGAAGAAAAGAGTTCGGACAGGTTTTACCATCACTTGCTTGAAATCTTTTTTAGGTCATTTAAGGAAGAAGGATTTTGAATTTTGCCGGATTTCAGGATTGAAGAGCACTACTGAGAACAGAAGAAGAAGATTGAGGAAGAGGTGAAGTTGTAATTTGAGGAAGAATTAGAGTGGGCATTGAAACATTTTGCTCTGCGTTCAGAAAAGTAAAGGGATTCAAATCGTTTTTCAAGTTCGACAAATTTATCTTTGAGGACATCAGATGCTGTACTTTTTATCATTGTGTAAATCTAAATCAATTCTATCTAAAAAATGGTGAAGATGATTTAAATACGTCTCTATTTTAGGAAGAATTTTTGAGTTACCCGACTCATTGAGACTGATGCCAATTCAGTATGGCTGTGTAGCTTCAATCATTGAGATCATCCTCAACTGGCAAAGGAGAATCTATAATCTCGTAACTTAATATAGATTGCGTAGACGAAACGACATGTTTTTTAATTGAGGGAGCTTATCAGCTGGTTCCTCCAGTCTAACCTTGACTTCGTATTCTAACTCGGCTTTATTGAGTGGACTTTATGTGCAATTGGACGAGACATTTTATTCAAAGTTTAGGAGTACTTCGTATAAAAATACAATGCCTACTAAATATAATACCTTAGTTTAGTAAAGAGTTAAAGTCAAGTTATGAAGTCTAAATTAAAGTCAAATTAGTCAATAAAATAAATATTTGTTGAATAAATGTTGAGTATTAATGAGTTCAATGTGAAAAAGAGACCAGTGTGGAGTTAATTTAGTGTTTAAAGGTCGAGAATCTAAGCGAAAATTAAAGAGCAATGTGATTAATGTGTTTTTTAGAATTTGAAGGAGAGACAGAGCCAAAAGCTGTGATGACATAACATTTATCAAATATGGATTTTTAAGAAAGAAATTAATATTTAATTTAAAAATTAATAGAAAATACAATTTAAAATATAAAAAATACACCACACAAGAATTTTAGATGTGGTTCAAAAAGAAATCACGGATACGGCACAGACGAGGATAGAGTTCAAATAAAAAATTGGAATTACAGCGAACGAAGATGCCAAATCCCGACAAGGGTAAAGTTATCTCATTATGTAATAATAACAGATTTTTAGAAATTAATGTTCAATTTGGAGGTGTCGAAAATGCAATTTAAAATCATAAAAATATACCACGAGCGGACAAGGATTCGAAGAAATCACGGATACGGCACAGACACGGATAGAGTTCCAAATAAAATTACGGATACAGCACAGACAGGATAATAGAGGAAATCCCGACGAAGATAGGATTTGTCCGGCAGCACAATGGGGATTGAAGATGTACTGGCGGTACAGTAGGGATGTGTGATGAAAGTGAGTACATGCAATCGAGGCTTCAAACACAGGTGCAGCAACACAGCGAGGGTGTGGGCGTGTTATGTATTATTCCATGCTTCAATCCCACCGATGCAACAACTTCTTCGTGTTAGATATTGATTCTTGACGCGAAACTTGCAGGGTCCCCAAAGGTCAGTAGGCTTGAAGACAAGACCTTTATCGTTTATTACCGTTCTATTTCTCAAGAAGATCAATTTGACCCGGACTGACATTCAGTGTCTTTATATGAGCCTCGATTTAGGAGTTCGTATTGCTTATTATGATTACCAAATAAAATACGAAATTAGAACGTATGTGAAGAGGTTCTTTTAGAAATTTACTAGAATTTTAGAAAAATACCAATCAAACTTATGCAATATATGACAATCAAAATTATTTATAATAAGGAAAGACATAAATAATTTTAATAAAATTTAAAAAGTGAGTCAATGAAAAGTGTAGAAAAGTGCATTAAATGTGTTGGAAAAACATATATACTATATAAATAACCAAAGCTGAAGATATAACGATATGATTTAAGAAATATTCATTAGCAACGTAGAAATTTCCCGTAGAAAGTGCAAAAGAACATTTTGAATAAATGAGTAATCATAATAGTAAATGAAGACAAGAATAAAAGTAAAATAAACACTAGATGCACTACATTTCACCAAAAACCCTGAAAATTTTAACACTAGGTGAAAATTTTGAAGGTTAATAAACAACACTTTCATGCAGCCCTATCATACTAAATCTTATATTACAATAATAAGCCTTTCTTACTAAAATCGATCAAGACTTAGGGGGTAGGGAAATCGATCAATGACTCCTACTCCAAGATAAATACCATACTAAATATTTCTGTAACAGTTAACTTATTTAAAAGAGTTATGATAAAAATAACAAATCCGGTAGATGATAGAAATGATATAGATATTGAAGTGCTGACTTTGAAACCTAACATAGGTAAGTCAATAATATCAGAAAGAAAGTAATATAATAAGATAAAATGAAAATGTATACAAGTAAAAATTGATTATTAATCGTATAGTATTTTTATGTATAACAAGGGCTTATTTTTGAGTTATCAATAACTAAAGGAAGAAATAGATAAAATAAGTATAAAGCAACACGTAAAAATCAATGCAGTAAGTAGCTAAAGAGTAAAGACTCAACTTGCGATTTAATAATAGAGAGATGTAAAAAGAACATTTTGAGTTTACTAAGTTCTTTAGAAATGAAACCGATGATAACAATGAAAATGATAGAAATGAAAATGTAAAAATGTAACTTTAGCTACATTGAAGATAGGAACAAACAAAAATAAAAATGCTATGACATTAGTCAAGTAAAAGTAAAATTAAAATAAATTCTAAAGTCTTGATCAATCTTGTGTGCCATTTTTTTGTAGGGAGCTAACTAGCGTCTCAAGGATATATACCAAGTGGAGAAGAGTTTTTGTATAACTTTTACGTAACAGGAATTTGAGTGCTAATTTAAGGCACTAAAGTAAGAACCGGCGTGCAGAGCACATAGTTCTTGCGAACACCAATCGATCGACATTAAATTCATCTTTTATGAATATGTAATTCGTATAAAGCACTATTTTAGTATAGTAGTCAAACTGAGCTACTTGTGCTTGCATTAAAAATTTACATCTTGGCAGTAATAATCCTATATTGAGTAATAAATATACGAGGTAAGAAAATAGATGTAATTAAAGTATTGTTTCGTAGGAGTATAAACAGAACCGCAGCTGATGAGTTGTCAACCGCTCAAAAACTAGAAATGAGAATAACCGATGCCATTATTAGACTACTTTTTATTCATAGCATACTTGGATAGATTTTGGAAGAAAATATCCCAGGATCTGCTAATTCTTGCTCAAGAGACGCTAAAGCCGTGGCAATAGTTCTGTTATACCTTGCTGGTGGGATTGACTTGCGGTATGTGTGGGTGAATGAAAAGATAAAGGTATTTTAGTTTATAAAGTTTTTTTAGAATTCTCTCAGATTGAAATTGAGAACCCATTGTCCCATAATAATAGTTTGTAGTGCACCATGTATAAGAAATACAAAGTTTTCTAGACGTTAGAAGTAATATCTTTGGCGATATGGCACATTACAGGGAAAGATTAAAGTATATTTGAAAAACGGCAATTCTACAGCGGATGTGTTGAATACCGTTTCTTGTCATCTGTGAAGGACACATTCGTCAAGAGATAATACATTACGGAAGGATCTTGAGCAACACAGGTTTACCCATGGGACTATAAGGGTGAATGATTAGGTCAGTGGATCTTATATTAAGAGATAGTACATTACTTGTTAATTGAGCAATGTCTTTGGTTGTTCCTGTCCAATAATATAAAGAACAAGTTTTTATAGGTTTTGGGAATTCCAAAGGTGAGTTCACCAAACAAACCATAGATTACTTTTAGTCAGATTCTCTCTTGAGAAGAAACCTTTCCCATACGAAGTCAATAGTTATAGTAGTGAAGAACGAGAAAGACGATAAAGCCTATTACATCCTTAATAGTATAGTTTGGAAAGCTATCAGGATTATTTGACAACTGCTTATAAAACTTTATTATACTGTTCTTCCACCGTTAAAACCTGAAACATTTCAAGTTAGTTTTGCTATCCGATAGATTTTTTGAACGAGATATAAATCTGATTCCCATTTTCTTTACCTTTTTTATGTTTTAGAATGAAGTTAAAAGAAGATAGACGTGCAGTCCATCGAGCAAGTCTGCCAGAAGGATTTGACAGATTTGAGAAACCACTTTAGAGCAGCATGATCCGTGTAAATGACAATTTGTGCTATGACTGTCTGTGCTTTCGCGCTAATGTTCGAGAAGAGTGATGATAACAACAGGTTTTACTCTCTGTAGCGAATAGTTTTGTTCCATTTTTTATTAGAAGTTTACTCATATAAGCTTGAAGCAACTTCTTTGTCTTCTTTTATTTGATCTTATAGCTCCTTACCAAAATTTGATGATGCATCAATTATTACTGAAAAAGGGAGATTAAGAAGTGGGACAAAGAAAGTACTGGTGCGTAGTTACTAAAGCTTCTTTTAATTTCAGAAGAAAACTAATTAGCTTCAGAGTTCCAAATAAATTTGGCAACATTTTTACCACCACTATTTAGTTTATTAAGCGGAGTGGCAATATTGCTAAAATTAGGGAATAATTAATCGACGGAACCAAACTGCATATTCCTATAAAAATCGACGAACTTCTTTACGAGAAGATGGAATAGGGTATTCAAGAATAGAATCAATTTTTTAGGATCCTTTAAAGACCGTGTTCATTTACCACATGCTTCGTATTTTAATTCGTTTTTAAAAGATACACTCTTTTCAGAGTTAATAGTTAGACCGGCATATGATAGTTTTCCAATCTTTTTGATTGGAAAAACGATATGTTCCTCGAATGATTCAGCTAACCAATAACGATATCATCAAAGATAACAAAAGACTTTATTATCAAATTCAGGAGTAAATAACAACATCCGCAAGACGCTGTTGAGTAACAGAAGCATGCCCAGTAAGTCAAAGGCACGATAACCAAATCATACATTCCTCTACCAGGCACATAAAATGCTGTTTTTATCTCTGTCAGCAAGAGTTGGGAATTTTAAAAAGCTTTAGCAATGTCAATGCTAGAAAATTGTTGTATTTTAAATGATCCAGTATTTCATTGATTAAAAGACTATAAGCATCTTTGCGAGTAACAGAGTTTAGTTTTCTGCTATCGACGCAGAATCATGCATTCTTAAATCTTTTAGGATTGGTAAAAACAAGGAGATAACCAAGGACTCTGCATTTTTCAATGCTTTCCATAGAATATCTTATCAACTTCGTTGATTAGCGCATGTTGTTTTACAGAAAGTCTATACGAGCGTTGTTTAATGGAAGGATTCATCGCCGATATCAATTTTATGACAAATCCAGGTTAGTTCGACCTAACTCACCCTTTTCTTCAAAAGAAATACTTTTTCAAAACAATTAAGCATGATATCATTAACGATCTCCTTCTGAGATTTAGATTATCGTAAGGTAAAGTGCACATCGTCTGAAGTTGCAGAATAATTATTATTAAATATTGTAGAAAATAAGTTAGGTACTAAGTTAAACTTTTAAAAAATCTACTGCAAGGATTGGTGAGGGTCGCTGCGGGAAAAGCAAAGCTCTAATTAAAGTGAGTTTGACCATTAAAAGTAATAGGAAGATCAAAGTATTCTAAGATTTGAGTTTATGATTATTAGCAGTAGACACAACAATAGAAGCTTCGACTTGGATAACGAAAAAAACTTAATTTCAAGATTTCAGGGTCTTGAATTTTTTCCTCAAATAATTGAAGAACTTACACTATCTAAAAGTCCTGATAATGAAGCATTATCAATTTAGGTATACATTGATAAAAGGACGATTAGAATATTTTCATTCTCGTGAAAGGGAACAGAAGGATTCTATAACAGAGGAAAAAGTTTTTATTCTAACTGTGTCATTCCAATCTTTATGATTAAATTTGTTATCCAAGTCGGCACAGTTTTTGAATTGGTTGAAGATTTGCCAGCATTGCATTTAGGTTAATCAGGAGTTTTAATATCTGTACTACATTTAAAATATATTAAAAATCTAGGTTGAGGACATTCGTTAAGAGAATGACCATTGGTACGACAGCGTACGCAATAGATATTAGGATTAGGAGATACACTAGCAGACTTGTGTTACATTTACAGATTATTTAGATTTAGGCTGCGAGTTATTTTTATTAAAGTAAGTATGTTTTTGAAACTGAGACTGAAAATTATTTTTTGTTGAGGAATTGTTTTAACATTAGTAGTAAGAGAGGCTAATTTCTCGTTAAATTCCGAGCTAAAAGAATTACAATTATCTGGGTTCTTAAGATTTTATCTCTATCTAGATTTTTCTCATAACTTGTGACAGGTGTTGATCAAAAGAAACGACTGAGTCATCACCTTTTAAGGCTACGAACGTCGAATAACAAGGTCTTGTCTTCCTTAATGGAATTTCAAAGTTTCTCCAGACTCAGAAAGTTTAGTAAGAATGACGAAAAGAAAATTTATATGTGTTTAGTGGTATAATTACAATGGATTCAATGTCACATTGGATTCAGTTCTGATGGCATTTAGTAGTTTATCAGTCGTAGTCAGGTTCACCGAAGTCTCTTATCCAAAAAGATTAGTAACTTTGTTCCCAGTTAATTGAATTTAGTTCTGCTGAAATCTAAATAATGTAAAACATTGTCTCGTAAAAATTTCGGCACATTTGAAGTTTCTCTTTCAAGAAATATTTCGAGAAGAAAATAAATTCTTCTATTTTTTGGAAGAAAAGATTTCGGACGGGTTTTACCATCATAGCAAATCTTTTTTAGGTCGTTCGGAAGAAGGAAGTGCCACAAATTTTGCAAGTTTCAGGATTGAAACTACTGAGAACAGAAGAAGAAGATTGAGGAAGACCTGATGAAGTTGTAATGTGGGGAAGAGGTGGAGTAGGCGTGGAAACATTTTATGGCGTTCAGAAAAGTAAAGAAGTTCAAATCGTTTTTCAAGTTCACGACAGATTTATCTTTGAACACTCCAAATTCTTCTTTTTATCTGCTGTAAATCTAAATCGGATATGTCATGCGATAGTATGTAGATGATTGAAATAAGTCTCAACACGGGAAGAATTTTGAGAGTTGCCCGACTCAAGTGGGGCTAATTTTAATTCAGTGTGAAGTTAGCTACAACTTCAATCCCATTTAGGAGATCTGTCCTCAACTGGCAAAGGAGAATCTATAATGTCATCGCTTATTATAGATTGCGTAAGCGGAAACGACTTGTTTTTTTAAGGTGAGGAGACTTATCGGCTAGTTCATAAGTCTAACCTTGACTTCGTAATGTTAACTCGGCTTTATTGAGCAGACTATATGCAATTGGACGAGACATTTGGTAGAAAATTTGAAGTATGGATGCTAAAGTAATACCTACCTAAAGTAACAGTACCTTCGTTTAGTAAAGAAATTCAAGTCAAGTTTATAAGTCTAAATCCGAGTCAAGTTAGTCAATAAAATAAATATTTATTGAATAAATATTTAGTATGAATGAGTTCTGTATGTGAGAAAAAAAGACTAATTATTGAAGTTAATTTAAGTGTTGAAGGTCGAGAATCTAATAAAATTAAGAGAACGTGTGAGTGTATTTTTAGAATTTAGAAGGAGGGAACAGAGCCAAAAGATGCGATGGGCGCCAACTGTTATGTAATAATAACAGATTTTTAGAAAGTAATATTTAAAATTATAATTAATAGAAAATACAATTTAAAATATAAAAATACACACACGGGCCGGACGAGTTCCGAAAATCACAGTTACGGCACAGACTGGATAGAGTTCCAAATAAAATTACGAATGCGCTTTGGACAGGATAGCGAGGAAATTGACAGAAGGTGGATTTGTCCGGCAGCACAATGAGTTGCAGATGTTGGCAGCGACAGTAGGGATGGCAATCGAAAGTGAGTACGCTTCAATCGAGGCTTCGGCCACAGGTCACAGCAACACAGCAGGGGATGTGGGCGATGGTACGCTATTCCATACTTCGTCGAAGGTCACCGCTTCTTCGTGTTAGATGACTTGATTGGCACGACGCGGGGAAGGCTTGCAGAATCCCGGGAGTCAGCAAGCCCAGACGAATAACCTGTCAGTTCAATGCAATTCTATCAGAAGATCAAGACTGACTGGACTGACATTCAGTGTCTTTATATCTGCTGAAACTCGATTTAGAATTTAATACTTCTTCATAATTTTCAAATAAAATACGAAATTAGAACATTTGAAGAGTTCGCATAGAAATTGCTAGAATTTTAGAAAAATAAAATCTGACATCAATCGCCAGCAATCAAAATTGGTTATAATAAGGAAAGACCTAAGAAGCGTTACCTTAAAAATTCAAAAGAAATGATCATCGAAAAATGAAAATGCCCATTAAATAATATTGGAAAAACATATATTTATCGACAACAAAAATGAAGAAATGCTAACGTAAGTTTAAAAAAATATTTAGCAACATGAAATTTTGGTAAAGTGTAAAACATTTTTTTTGAGCTAAATAATTAATCATAATAGTAAAAATAGACAAGAATAAAAGTAAAATAAACATGAATACACTACATTTTTGTAGCTAATTCGTCAATTTATTCCTAATTTTGCACTATTGCTGCTCGCCGTAAACTAAATAATGATGTTAAAAATCTTTGCTAGAATTTATTGTTTGAACTCAATTCATCAAGCACCTTAAATTAGCTTATTAACCACCATGCTTTCATATCTGATTTCAATCTCACTTTCGAACACACACAGTGCATCAAATTTTGAGTATAGGAGCCATGCTTGCCAAATAAAAGAAGACAAAGAAGTTATCATAAGCTTATGTGAGTAATCTAATAAAAATGAGCAAAACTATTCTAGAAAACCGCTTGCGCTTATCACTGCTCTCGAACATTGGCATTGATATCTTGAATAATAGCAGACAATTATCATTACACGATCCTTCTGCAAAAACTAATGGACACCAATCTGTCAAATCATCTTCGGCAGACCTCGATGGATTTTGTAATCCTCTTCTTTTGCTTCATTTCATAAGAAACATAAAGAGTAAAGAAAATGTTACGTATGGATTATTATCTAGTTAAATCTCGGATGGCAAACTACTTAATCAGCTGCGTTTTAACGGTGGAAGAACAGTATAATAAAGTTTTACAAGGCTGTAAAACAATCCTGATGATTTCCAAACTGTACTAACAAAGGACAATAAAGCTTTATCGTTTTCTCGTTCCTTCAACACTCTAACGAATGACTTCATGTGGAAAAGAAGTTCCTCATCCTGAAGTGATAAGAGAAAATCTGATTAAAAATAATCATAGTTTGCCTGGTGAACCTCACCTTGGAAATTTTAAAACCGCAAAAACTTTCTCTTTTTTATGTGTGGACAGGAATGTTAAACTGCAGTAGCTCAATTAATAGTGGTCCTTAAGTCTTGTCTGCTTATAAGCATCCTAATCATTCTGCCACTAATTGTAGGTAAACTGAAGTTACTCCAGACTATTGTCTCTTCTCTTCCCGTTTTAATAGATCCTCTTCCCTTTGACAAGAAAACATAATCAACACATCCTGAACTATAGATGTTCTTTCCTAAATATACTTTAATCTTTCCCCTTAAACCTTCTACTCATAAAGATCTTATCGATACCTAGAAAACTTTGTATTTCTTATATAAGTGTACACTCATGACTATGCTTACTTGGACAATAGTTCTCTCAATTTCAATGAAATTCCAACTTCAGTTGCTATACGAAATACCTTTTATGTTTATTCACCTCATTATTGCCGCAAGTCAATCCCACTGAAAGGTATAGCAGAACTATTATTACAGCTTTGGCGTCTCTTGTAAGTGATGATCATAGATCCTGGGATATTTTCTTCAAAAAATCCAATAGCCAACTTTGTGGCAAGACAGTACAGTTAATTGCGACCAACAGGTTATTCCCCAGCATTTCTAGTTTTTGGCAGAAACTTATCGGCTGTGATTCTGTTTGTATACTCACTACACAGACAACGTAACAACGAATTTACTTTCTTACCTCGTGATATTTATGCTACTAATATATAGGATTACGCATTAATTTTTGACAAAAAGTACAAGTAAGCTCTATTTGACTCCCATACTAAAAATAGTGTTCGATATAATTTACGACATACTATAAAAAGAAAGAATTTAATGTCGACATATGTTTGGCATGGAGAGCTTGTATTAACTCGTGTTTAACGTTCTTCTTAGTGC
The DNA here is from genome assembly GCA_018467065.1 of Ephestia elutella. Classification (NCBI taxonomy): domain Eukaryota; kingdom Metazoa; phylum Arthropoda; class Insecta; order Lepidoptera; family Pyralidae; genus Ephestia; species Ephestia elutella. Next base: position 24,324 of record JAEMBS010000072.1, on the reverse strand, counting down.
AAATTAGCACCTAAATTCGTTCGAATTAAAAATTGTAAATATCCTGATACCTGTCTGAGACTTTAGCGGTTCTCGTGCAAAATGGCATAAAGGATATCTCAAGACTTAAATTATTTTAATTTTACTTTAACTTGACTAATGTATATACTTTATTTTTGTTTGTTTCCATCTTTAATTACTAGTTGTTCATTTTCTCATTTTCCTTTCTTTTCATTATATCATCGCTCCTTTAAAACTAATTCATCATTTCCACCTACATCTCTCTACACAGTCATAATGATAGTCTTTCTGCTGCATTATAATGTACCCTATCTCTTTTTACAAGTTATACATACTTATTTTATCTATTTTACTTTGAACGTTAATAATAATATAATAAAAATGTGTATTATACAACATAAAATACTATACTTACTTAACTTCTCATTCTTGCTTGTGTATATAATTTTCATTATCTTTATTACATTACTTTCTTTCTGATGAGCGACCACTCATAAAAATAAACTAATTCATATGTAATATATCAGCATTTTATCATCAATGGGATTTCTGATAGGCAGTTTACAACTCCTTAAATAAAAACCAGCACCAACATTGCAGTAATGCTACTAGGCAAGAATTACTTGTCACAGGTGAGGCGTATTTATTGAGCCCTACCCCTAAGTTTGATCGATTTTTAGTATGAAAGGTTTGTTGTGTATAAGATTTGCGAAACATGATAGGCTTGTATGTAAAGTGTTGTCTATTTCTTCAAAATTTTCACCTTCATTAAAATTTTCAGGATTTTACAGAAATGTAATATTATTCATTTTTATTTACTTTTATTCTTGTCTATTTTACTAGCCATGATTACTTATTTAGCTCAAAATATTCTTTTTTACACTTTCTGTTATAAAATTCCCACGTTGCTAAAGAAATATTTCTTTAAACTTTACCGTTATATCTTCATTTTTGGTTATTTTTATATAGTATATGTTTTTTCAGCATATTTATTGTACTTTTCTACACTTTTCGATGATCACTTCTTTAAGTTTGCTTAAAATTATTTATATCTTTCCTTAGGCCTGCCAAACAATTTTGGATTGTCCAAGGATTGTGACAAGTCAGATTTTATTTTCTAAAATTCTATAGTTTCTGTAGAACCTCTTCACAAAATGTTCCTAATTTATTATTTATTTTGAAAGTATGAGAAGCAATACAAGAATTCTAAATCGAGGCCTCTATAAAGAACACTGAATGTCCAGTCCAGTCGTCTTCTTCACCGAAAGTAGGAGGCAATTTTGTTCTGAGTCTTGTCAGGGCTGCATTTTGAACCTGTAAACCTTCGCGTCGTTAATCAATGTCTAACACGAAGAGGTGCTGCTTGACCTTGTGAGTTGAAGTCCAGAATAAAGGCTTTCTCTTATGCCACCCCCTACTGTACTGCTGTGACCTGTGAAGGCCTGGATTAAAAGTCTCACTTTATGCCATCTACTGCTGTGCCAGCTATTCTTGCGCCCGGACAAACTGCGTCAGGATTTCCCCGACTATCATATCCGTGCCGTATCCGTAATTTTATTTGGGCATATCGTGTCTGTGCCGTATCCATGATTTCTTTGGAACTCTGTCCGTGCCCGTGCGGTATGGCTATATTTTAATTAATATTTTTATTAATTTAAATTAAACCATTAATTTCTCTGCCGTCTATTTGTCGCCATAACAGTTTGGCGTCTTCATCTTCTGAGAAACAGAACGGTGCGAACTTCTCTTAGTCTTGTCTCGGGCCTGCTGGCCCCAGGACCCTGCAAGCAACCAGCGTCGTTAATCAATATCTAACGATAAAAGAGACCCATGATATGGATTAGTGGAGCCAGGCACACGCTGCTCACTGCCTGCCACATAAAGTAACAACGTGACTGGCGAAGCCTGTTAAAAGAATTACTCACTTTGCGCCTGCCGCATCCCTGCTGCCCACATAGTACGTCTTCAACCTTGTTGCCGCCAGACAAGCTTTTGTCAGGATTTTAATATCATATCCATTGCGTATCACATAATTTTATTTGATATCCGTGTCTGTACCGTATCCGTGATTTCTTTCGTTCCTTCCGTGCCCGTGCGGTGTATTTTTATATTTTAAATTGTAGCTTTTTTATGATTTAAATTAAATATTAATTTCTCAAAATCTGTATTATTACGCAACAGTTGGCTGCTCTATTATGTAATAGTAACGGGTACTAAGAGAAATTAATCTTTAAATTTAAATTAATAGAAAATGCAATTTAAAATATAAAAAGGCACCGCACGGGCGCGGACAGAGTTCCAAAGAAATCACCGATACGTCGGTTTGCGGGATAGAGTTCCAAATAAAATTACCTGGATGCAACACGGACAGGATAGTGAAATTTGCGACGGGGGTAAGGGATTTGTCCTTGCTATTAAGGGTTGAAATGTACTGGCGGTATGCAGTAATGGGGCGCTTGTTCAAAGTACCTTTAATCGAAGCTCGTCTGCGTCGCAATAATAAGTGAAGCGATAGTCATGACGCCTTTATTCCTTTCAATCCGCATCTAGGCAGTAAATGTTGATTAACGACATGGCGACACTACCGAAATCCGGGAATCATCGAGATAAGACGCTTTATAGTTCGTGCCGTTCTGTTTCTCAGAAGATCAAAGACTGACCCGGACTGACATTCAGTGTGCTACATATGACCTCGATTTAGAATTTCGTATTGCTTCATAATTTTCGGAAATAAAATACGAAATTAGAACATTTAATGAAGAGGAGTTCGCATGTATAAGTATAGAATTTTAGAAAAATAAAATCTGACTTTCACAAAATCATTAAACAATCAAAATTAATTTATATTATGAAGAAAGACATAAATAATTTTAATAAAATTTAAAAGTGATCGTCGAAAAGTGAAAGTATGAAAAGTACATTATTATGTTGAAACATATATGCTATAAAACAACCAAAAATGAAGATATAGTAGTAAGTTTTGAGAAATATTCCCTAGCAACGTAAATTTTACAACGAAAGTGTAAAAAGCTAACATTTTGAGCTAAATAAGTAATCATAATGATAAAAATATGACAAGAATAAAAGTAAAATAAACATAGAATGCACGAACTTTCTACGAAGCACAGAATTTTATACCAATTAAAAATTTGAGGTTAATAGACAACACTTTCCTTTAGCCTATCATTCAAATCTTCCTGTGCAATAAACCTTTCATACTAAAATCGAATAAACTTGAGGGAGTGAAGACTCTCACAATCAATGGCTCCTACTCCAAGATAAATGCCTGCCTAGTAGTACTATATATGGTGGCTTATTTAAGGAGTTATGAATCGCTCACGCTGAAATCCCATTATTAGTAAATATTATATATGAATATGATATGAGCTAAACTATTTTATGATGAGTCAATCATATCGAAGAAAGTAATGTAATAAAGATAGGATAAGAAAATATATACAAGGAAATAATGTATGTAAGTATATGTCTTCTTTTATATATAGGAGCTTATTTAGTTAATCAACCTCAGAAGAAATAGATAAATAAAATACGCAAAGCAACTTGCGTAAAGAGAGTAGTGCACATTAAGTGACAGGTAAAAGACTCAAACTTTGGGGTGTGTAGATCTGAAGAACATTTTGATCTTAGTTCTTTTAGAGCTTAAGATAAAGTGATAACAATGAAAATGATACAAATGAGAAAATGCCAAAAATGTAACTTAATGGTAGAGATGCAAAGAACAAACAACAAATAAATGTATACATAGTGATAAAGTAAAATTAAAATAAATTCTAAAGTCTTAATTATCCTTTATGTTCATTTGCGAAATTATAGCGTCTCAAGGATATATACCAGTGGAGAAGTTTTTATAACTTTTGAACAGTTAGGTGCTAATTTCACAACTCTAAAAATGAACTAAGCATTGCTGAGCACGTGATTCTTATAGCTTATAATCGTCAACGACAATTCTTTATAGTGACATCAATAAGTCATATCGAACATATTTTCGTATAAGTCAAATAGAGCTACTTGTGCCGTAAAAAGGTATGTAAGTAATCTATGTTATTAGCATAAATATCTGAAATTAAGTAAATTCGTCAAGGTTATTCGTAGGATGCTAAACAGAACCACGGCTGATAGTTTCCATACGAAAACTAAGTACAGAATAACCATCAAGCATTAACTGCTGTTCTGTATATTGGATTTTGGAAGAAAAATCATCAGGATCTATGATCATCACCTACAAGAGACGCTAAAGCTAACAACGGTTCTGTTGCATACCTTTCAGTGAGATTGACTTGCGCGACATTAATGAGATGGAATAAAAAGAAATAAAAGATCATGTTATGTAATAATAACAGATTTTTAAGAGAAATTAATATTTAATTTAAATTAATAAAAAATACAATTTAAAATATAAAAATACACCGCACGGGCACGGACAGAGTTCCAAAGAAATCACGGATACGGCACAGACACGGATAGAGTTCCAAATAAAATTACGGATACGGCACGGACAGGATAGTCGGGGAAATCCCGACAGGGGGTAAAGTTTGTCCGGCGGCACAATAGGGTTGAAGACGTACTGGCGGTACAGTAGGGATGGCAGGCGAAAGTGAGTACCTTTAATCCAGGCTTCGGCCACAGGTCACAGCAGCACAGCAGGGGTGGCAGGCGATAGTGTGTGCCTTTATTCCAGACTTCAATCCACAGGTCACAGCAACTTCTTCGTGTTAGATATTGATTAACGACGCGAAGGCTTGCAGGGTCCCGGGGTCAGCAGGCCCCGAGACAAGACCTTTATAGTTCGTACCGTTCTGTTTCTCAGAAGATGAAGACTGACCCGTTCTGACATTCAGTGTCTTTATATAGGCCTCGATTTAGAATTTCGTATTGCTTCATAATTTTCAAATAAAATACGAAATTAGAACATTTGCGAAAAGGTATACATAGAAATTTATAGAATTTTAGAAAAATAAAATCTGACATGCGACAACGCTTGTCAATCCTAGTTGTTTACAATGAAAAAACGCAAGTAAAAATTTACACAATTTAAAGAATTAAGTATAAAAAGGTGGAAATAAACACGAAATATATATTGGGAAAACCAAAATAACATAAAATAACCAAAAATGAAGATATAGCGGTAAGTTTAAAGAAATATTCCCTAGCAACGTAGAAATTTTACTACAGAAAGTGTAAAAAAAGAACATTTTGAGCTAAATAAGTAATTATAATAGTAAAATAGACAAGAATAAAAGTTAAATAAACATGAATACACTACATTTCCCCCAAAACCCCTGAAAATTTTAACACTAGGTGAAAATTTTGAAGGTTAATAGACAACACTTTCATACCAACCTATCATACCAAATCTTTCATATTACAATAAACCTTTCATACTAAAATCTATCAAACTTAGGGGTAGGGCTCACAGTCAATGGCTCCTACTCCAAGATAAGTACCTGCCTAGTAGTACTACGTAACAGTTGGCTTATTTAAGGAGTTGTAATCCGCTCACGCTGAAATCCCATTGATGATGAATGATATATGAATATGATATGACTGAAGGCTTATTTTATGAGTAGTCAGCCGCTCATTAGAAAGAAAGTAATGTAATAAAGATATGATGAAAATATATACAGGAAATAATGAATGTATGTAAGTATAGTAGTATTTCTTAGGTATAACAAGGGCTTATTTTATGAGTTGTCAACCGCTCAAAGAAAGAAATAAATAAAGAGTACGCAACGCAAACTTGCGTAAAGAGAGTAGTGCACATTAAGTAATGCAAGGTAAAGACTCAACACAAGATTGTGTAGAGAGATGTAGAAGAACATTTTTAGTTTAGTTCTTTAGAGGCTTAAGAGCCGATGATAACAATGAAAATGATAGGAAATGAGAAAATGCCAAAAATGTAACTAGTAAATGAAGATGGGAACAAACAAAAATAAAGTATATACATTAGTCAAGTAAAAGTAAAATTAAAATAAATTCTAAGTCTTGATATCCTTAATGTGCCATTTTGCACGAGAGCCGCTAGCGTCCTCAAGGATATATACCAGTGGAGAGAGTTTTTGTATAACTTTACACCTAACGAATTTAGAGCTAATTTGGCACTAAAGTAAGAACCGGCATTACTGAGCACATAGTTCTTACGCCAAACATAATCGTCGACATTAAATTCTTTTATAGTATGTCGTAAATTATATCGAACACTATTTTTAGTATGGGAGTCAAAAAGAGCTACTTGTACTTTGTCAAAAATTGTCGCAAGTAATCCTATATTAGTAGCATAAATATCACGAGGTAAGAAAGTAAATACGTCAAGGTTATTCGTAGGAGTATAAACAGAACCACAGCTGATAGTTTCCCTGCCAAAAACTAGAAATGCTGGGGAATAACCCGTTACTGCATTAACTGTACTGTTCATAGCATATTGGATTTTTGGAAGAAAAATATCCCAGGATCTATGATCATCACCTACAAGAGACGCTAAAGCCGTAACAATAGTTCTGTTATACCTTTCAGTGGGATTGACTTGCGGGCAATAATGAGGTGAATAAAAAATAAAAGGTATTTTATAGTTATCCAGAAGTTTTTTGAATTCTCTAGATTGAAATTGAGAACCATTGTCCATAATAATAGTTTGAGGTACACCATGTATAAGAAATACAAAGTTTTCTAGGCATTCGATAATATCTTTGGCGATAGCACGTTTAAGGGGAAAGATTAAAGTATATTTAGTAAAACAACAATTCACAACTAGGATGTGTTGATTGCGTTTTCTTGTCATGGGAAGAGGACCCATTAAATCAAGAGAAATACATTGGAAGGGTCTTGAGCAAACTTTAGGTTTACCCATGGGACCATAAGGTGAATGATTAGGATGCTTATAAGCAAGACAAGACTCACATTCACTTATTAATTGAGCAATGTCTTTGAACATTCCTGTCCAATAATATAAAAGAGAAAGTTTTTTATAGGTTTTAAAAATTCCAAGGTGAGGTTCACCAGGCAAACCATGATTACTTTTAATCAGATTTTCTCTATCACCAGGAAGAGGAACTTCTTTCCATACGAAGTCATCCGTTATAGTATGAAGGGAACGAGAAAGACGATAAAGCTTATTGTCCTTAATAGTATAGTTTGGAAAACTATCAGGATTGTTTTGACAGCCTTGTAAAACTTTATTATACTGTTCTTCCACCGTTAAAACTGAAACATTTAAGTTAGTTTTATTATCCGATAGATTTTTTGAACGAGATAACAAATCCGGTACTACATTTTCTTTACCTTTTTTATGTTTTAGAATGAAGTTAAAAGAAGATAGACGTACAGTCCATCGAGCAAGTCTGCCAGAAGGATTTGACAGATTTAGAAACCACTTTAGAGCAGCATGATCCGTGTAAATGACAAATTGTCTGCCATTGTCTAAATAACAACGCCAATGTTCGAGAGCAGTGATAACAGCAAGGGTTTCTCTCTCTGTAGTAGAATAGTTTTGTTCATTTTTATTAAGAGATTTACTCATATAAGCTATGACAACTTCTTTGTCTTCTTTTATTTGAGTAAGCATAGCTCCTATACCAAAATTTGATGCATCAGTGTGCACTGAAAAAGGGAGATTGAAATCAGGACAAGAAAGTACTGGTGTAGTTACTAAAGCTTCTTTTAATTTCAGGAAAGCTTGATTAGCTTCAGAGTTCCAAATAAATTTAGCAGCATTTTTACCACCACTATTTAGTTTATTAAGCGAAGCAGCAATAGTGCTAAAATTAGGAATAAATCGACGGAACCAGCTACATGTTCCTAAAAATCGACGAACTTCTTTACGAGAAGATGGAATAGGGTATTCCAGAATAGAATCAATTTTTTTAGGATCAGCACAAAGACCGTGTTCATTTACCACGTAACCTAAGTATTTTAATTCGTTTTTAAAGAATACACTCTTTTCAAAGTTAATAGTTAGACCGGCATAAGATAGTTTTTCAAATACTTTGATTAGAAGCGATATATGTTCCTCGAATGATTTGCTAATAATAACTATATCATCAAGATAACAAAAGACTTTATTATCAAATTCAGGAGTAAATAACGTATCCATAAGACGTTGTTGAGTAGCTGGAGCATTAGTAAGTCCGAAGGGCATGACAACAAATCTGTACATTCCTCTACCAGGCACATAAAATGCTGTTTTATCTCTGTCAGCAGGATTTAGGGGAATTTCCCAAAAAGCTTTAGCAATATCAATGCTAGAAAGGTATTTAGCATTTTTTAAATGATCCAGTATTTCATTGATTAAAGGAAGACTATAAGCATCTTTGCGAGTAACAGAGTTTAGTTTTCTGCTATCGACGCAGAATCGCCATTCGCCATTCTTTTTAGGGGTTATTAAAACAGGAGATAACCAAGGACTCTCACATTTTTCGATAACTTTCCATTCAAGCATCTTATCAACCTCGTTGATTAGCGCATGTTGTTTTACAGGAGAAAGTCTATACGAGCGTTGTTTAATGGGAGGATTATCGCCAGTATCGATTCGCGCCACTCGTGACGCGTTGCTCAGTGCTGCGCGCGTGCGGCGCGGTACTACATCAGAGGGAATGGCCCCAGGGCCACATCGCCCGTTTTACATTAACGAAAGGCTCACAAAGTTTAATAGGCAGTTGTTTCATAAAGTACGTGAAGCGGCTAAGCGTTTTCATTGGCGGTTCGTTTGGACCCGGGAAGGAAAAATATTTTCTAGGAAAGAACAAGGAAAACCATGTGTTCGGCTCCGATCAGATAGTGACATTAAAAAGGTTTTTGGGGAAGGGGATGTTGTTGGCTGTGAACCCAGTAATGTGCAATAATTTTGTAATATTTTTTTATCATTATTTTGTAGGATATTATTATTTGAATTTAATTAATTGCATGTATAATTGTATAGATTTTTACTTATGCATTTTGATAAAGAATTATTTATCGTGTATTAAATTATTTTGCAATGCTTATTATTCAAACGTGTTGCCCATGACTAGTGTTTCATCATTATATAGCATACAATTTGTCTCTGTTATTTATAGAATAGAGTGGCGCCATCTAACTGTATTGAAATTTTACTTAATTAATTGTTATTACATAGAAATTTCTTATAGTTTTGCAATAAGATTCATTCAACAGAAAAACTTAACGCTAGGTCTTCTGAATCCGGGGTCCCTCGGTAATCGCCGTCGTCATGATGAGTTTAGGGTAGCAATGGAGCGTCACGCGGTGGACATTATGGCTATTAATGAGACGTGGCTGTTTGAGGGTGAGGATGCTCGTGCACCCTCAGTACCTGGTTTCAGGCTGCGGCACACACCGCGTTCAGTGCATGCGCCGCGGGACCGCGGAGGCGGAGTTGGATTCTACATAAGACGCGGAATCCGTGCACAAACCTTGGATCATCCACCGGCTCTGCATGTCGATCAGATGTGGCTTAGTATAAAAGTTAGTGGGCAAAAAATTGCTATTGGGACTGCCTATAGGCCGCAGTGGATAAGTGTCGACACTTTTATTGATGCAATTACGGAATCCGTGTCTTATTTCTCATCATATGATCATGTAGTTTTGGTTGGTGATTTTAACATGGATCTTTTGAAGCCAAATCATTGCGAATCCATCAAACTTTTGAACTTCATTGATTGTATGAGTCTTAATCAATATGTTAAAGATGCAACTCATTTCACTGACCATTCGGCCACCTTAATAGATGTTGTTTGTAGTAGTGCGAAGGTCATAAACCTTGTTGTGGACTATATACCGGATTTAAGCCATCATGCCTTTATATCATTCGAGCTTAACATAAAGCAGCCTAAACCAAAGCCACGTTGGATAACATATAGACCTCTCAAGGACATAGACTTAAATGAGTTCAATCGAGATGTTAATTTAATTTTTTGGGAGGATTTGCTTTGCGACAACCTGGATGACTCGGTTACTGCTCTTAATGAACAAATACATTTTTTGTTTGACCATCATGCTCCTATCAAAACATCCTACGTTAAAGAGCAGAGTTACCCTTGGATTACGCAAACCGTTAGGGACATGATGCGACTAAGAGATGAAGCACACTCTAGGAGTCGCAGTACTAATTCTAATAAAGATAAAGAGTCGTACAAAGAACTTAAAAAATAGTTAATGTGGCTATATACAATGAAAAAGCTGCCTTCTTTCGTCATAAAATAGACAGAAACTTAAAAGATTCGCGAGTGCTTTGGAAGAATATTAAACAACATGTTGATTTTAAAAAACAGCAATCTGACTTGCCTAATAATATTAATGATCCTGATGCTATCAACAAGCATTTCCTGGATGTTCCGGGAAATGTTTCCATAGATACATCACTTTTCATGAATTTTTGTTTTAATAGATTTTGTCGTGCTACTTTTAGTCTGCAACCAGTTGATGAAGAAACGGTATTTAATATTATAAAACAAATTACAACCAATGCTCAGGGCGCTGATGGTATTTCGTCAGATATGATTTTACTCACACTACCGCGTACACTTCCTGTCATTACGGCTTTAGTAAATAAGTCTATTGAGAGTGGTGAGTTTCCAGACCTATGGAAAAAAGCTATAGTTCGACCTTTGCCAAAATCAAGTAACCCTAAAGAATTTAAAGATCTCAGACCCATCAGTATTTTACCGTATCTATCTAAAATATTAGAAAAAGTTGTCTGCATGCAATTGGTTAAATATTTAATTGCCAACGATATACTGCCTTCCAAGCAGAGTGGGTTTCGTGCTGGCAGAGGAACGGCCACGGCTCTCCTAAATGTAGTAGATGATATATTGGCTGGGAGGGATGTTGGTGAGGCTTCTATTCTCGTTTTGCTGGATTACTCGTGTGCTTTTGACACTATTAATCATACCTTACTACTTGCTAAACTCGTGTTTTATGGTTTTGATGGTGCTACTGTGAAATGGTTTAGTAGCTATCTAACTGGTCGATATCAAAAGGTTGAAGTTACTTACAGTGATGGCACTAAACGATTGTCTGAGGATCTCCCGGTTGTCAGAGGCGTACCACAGGGGTCAATATTGGGGCCAATACTTTTCATATTGTATACGGCTGACTTACCAGATTTTATAAACAATAGTGAACATCATCTGTATGCGGACGATTTGCAGATTTATAAGAGTTTTAAGCCCGGCGACACTTGCTCTGCAGTCGAGAGAATCAATGAGGATTTGGAACGGGTGGCTGAGTGGTCGGATGCTAATGGGCTAGTCTTGAATCCAAAAAAACAAGGTTTCTCGTTTTTGGTACAAGAACTCAAATATCAAATACTTTATCTCACACACCAAGTCTAAAATTGAAAGACACTCATATAGAACAAGTAACTGAAGCAAAAAATCTAGGTGTAACTATGGATAGTGATCTAAAGTTTGAAAAACATGTCCTTGAAGTCGTAAAAAATTGTTATTATAGGTTGAAAGTCTTGTACCAGATACGAGATTACTTAAATGTGGAGTCACGACTGTACTTATGTGAATCACTTGTTTTGTCGAAGCTTAATTATGCTGATGTAGTAATGGGAAACTGCTTATTGGTTCGCACTCAAAAACTTATTCAACGTGTACAAAATTCATGTGCTAGATTTTGCTTCCCGATTCCTCGTAGAGCACACATCACTCCTTATCTGAACAGGAACGACCTCATGAACATGAATTCTAGGCGTACACTTCACTTTGCTATACTTCTGTTCGGCGTAATTAAAAACAAAAGCCCGTCCTATTTGTACAATAAATTGGAGTTCGCTAATCGCGCAAGAGGACCAGATCGTCTTATTTGCCCCAGATGCAGGACTGCTGCCTTTCGAGGCAGCTTTTAGATATGCTGCAACCAAGTGCTGGAACAACATCCCTCCGCCCATTAGGAAGTCGATTTCAGTTAAATCCTTTAAGTATAAACTTAAAGAGCAGATTTTACGAACTCAAAAGTCTCAATAATTGCAGCTGTATCTATTTATTGTACAAGCAAGTAATGATGTGTGCTATTATATATTTTTTATACCTATTGATTTTTTTTCTCAAAATTGTAATGAATTATTTTTCAATTGTAAATCTTTATTTCAATGTTTTATTATTTTCAATATTATTAATGTTATTATGGATGGTCATGTAATTTAATTTGTTATGTTTTTCTTAATTAGTGTAATTTTAATTTGTATTAGTTGTAAGTATAATTAGTCGGTTTCTGTGGAAGACCAGCGTTGTGGATTGTACCGCGGTCCACGACACATGCTGAACAGTGACCGTTTTGGATTTTTATAGCCAAATAAATGATTCTTTCTTTTCTTTCTTTCTTTTCTATTTTATGACAAATTAGGTTAGTTCGACCCTAACTCACCCTTTTCTTCAAAAGAAATACTTTTAAAACGATTAATGATATCATCAGCGATATCCTTCTGAGATTTAGAAAGATTATCGTAAGGTAAAATTTTTTTATCGTCTGAAATTGCAAGACAATTATTATTAAATATTGTAGAAAATAAGTTAGGTACTAAGTTAAACTTTTTCCAAAAATCTACCCCAAGGATTAGTGAGGGAGTTATTTCTGGGAAAACGAAAGCTCTAATTAAGTGAGTTTGACCATTAAAAGTAATAGGAAGATCAAAGTGACCTAGAGATTTGAGTTTATGATTATTAGCAGTAGACACAATAACCGACTTAGACTTGGATAACGAGAAACCCAATTTCAGAATTTCAAGATGTGAATTTTTTCCTAAAATAGTTAAAGAACTGCCACTATCTAAAAGTCCTGATAATGAAACATTATCAATTGATACATTGATAAAAGGACGATTAGAATCCTTTTCATTCTCATAGAGAACAGAAGAAGTTCTATAACAGAGGAAAAAGTTTTTTATTGTTAATAACCAATCATTCCAATCTTTTTGATTAAATTTATTATCCAAGTCACATTTTAGTTTTTTGAATTAGTTGAAGATTTGCCTGCATTGCATTTAGGGCAATCAGGAGTTTTAACATCTTTTGTACCACATTTAAAACATATTAAAAATCTAGGTTGAGGGCATTCGTTAAGAGAATGACCATTGGTACGACAGCGTACGCAATAGATATTAGGGTTAGGAGATACACTAGCAGACTTATTAATTGTATTTACAGATTGCTTCGATTGAGGCTGAGAGTTATTTTTATTAAAGTAAGTATGTTTTTGAAACTGAGACTGAAAATTATTTTTGTTGAAGAATTGTTTAGCATTCGAAGTAGAAGGGGAAGGTAATTTATAATTAAATTCTGAGCTAAAAGAATTATTTTCATTATCAGGTTCCTTAAAGTTTTTATCTCTATCTAGAATTTTCTCATAACTTTGACAGGTATTGATCAAAGAAACGACAGAGTCAACATCTTTTAAGGCTACGAACATCGAATAACAAGGTCTTATGTTCCTTAGTAAAATTTCGAGTTTCTCAGACTCGAAAAGTTTTTTGGTAAGACGTGAGAACATACCGAACATAATTGAGATATAAATTACAATGGGTTCATTGTCACCTTGGGTTCGATTCCTGATGGCATTTAGTAGTTTATAGTCGTAGTCAGGTTCACCGAAGTCTCTTATCAAAAGATTAGTAACTTCGTCCCAAGTTAAATTACAATTTAGTTCTTTTTGAAATCTAAACCAATGTAAAGCATTGTCAGTAAAAATTTCGAAAGCTTTGTTTAGAAGTTTCTCTTTCGAAATATTTCGAGAAATACGAAATTCTTCTATTTTTTGAAGAAAAGATTTCCGGACAGGTTTTACCATCATAGCAAATCTTTTTAGGTCGTTTAAGGAAGAAGGAAGTACCAAATTTTGTAGGATTTCAGGATTGAAACTACTGAGAACAGAAGAAGAAGATTGAGGAAGAGGTGAAGTTGTAATTTGAGGAAGGGGTGGAGTGGGCGTGGAAACATTTTGCTCTGCGTTCAGAAAAGTAAAAGGTTCAAATCGTTTTTCAAGTTCGACAAATTTATCTTTGAGGACATCAAATTCTTCTTTTTTTATCACTATGTAAATCTAAATCAATTCTATCTAATCGATAGTGTAGATGATTTAAATAAGTCTCTATTTTAGGGAGAATTTTTGAGTTACCCGACTCAAGTGAGACTAATTTTAATTCAGTGTAAGTTAATGTAGCTTCAATCCCGTTGAGATCATCCTCAATTGGCAAAGGAGAATCTATAATGTCATGGCTCAATATAGATTGCGTAAGCGAAACGACTTGTTTTTTTAATCGAGGGAGCTTATCAGCTGGTTCCTCCAGTCTAACCTTGACTTCGTATTCTAACTCGGCTTTATTGAGCAGACTATATGCAATTGGACGAGACATTTTAGTAGAAGTTTAGGAGTACTTGTACAAAGTAAAGTACCTAAGTATAGTACCTTAGTTTAGTAAAGAGTTAAAGTCAAGTTATAGAGTCTAAGTCCAAGTCAAGTTAGTCAATAAAATAAATATTTATTGAATAAATATTGAGTATTAATGAGTTCAATGTGAAAAAGAGACCAGTGTGAAGTTAATTTAGTGTTTAAGGTCGAGAATCTAAGCCAAAATTAAGAGAACGTGTAGGTGTGTTTTTAGAATTTAGAGGAGAGACAGAGCCAAAAGATGCGATGGGCGCCAACTGTTATGTAATAATAACAGATTTTTAAGAGAAATTAATATTTAATTTAAATTAATAAAAAATACAATTTAAAATATAAAAATACACCGCACGGGCACGGACAGAGTTCCAAAGAAATCACGGATACGGCACAGACACGGATAGAGTTCCAAATAAAATTACGGATACGGCACGGACAGGATAGTCGGGGAAATCCCGACAGGGGGTAAAGTTTGTCCGGCGGCACAATAGGGTTGAAGACGTACTGGCGGTACAGTAGGGATGGCAGGCGAAAGTGAGTACCTTTAATCCAGGCTTCGGCCACAGGTCACAGCAGCACAGCAGGGGTGGCAGGCGATAGTGTGTGCCTTTATTCCAGACTTCAATCCATAGGTCACAGCAACTTCTTCGTGTTAGATATTGATTAACGACGCGAAGGCTTGCAGGGTCCCGGGGTCAGCAGGCCCCGAGACAAGACCTTTATAGTTCGTACCGTTCTGTTTCTCAGAAGATGAAGACTGACCCGTTCTGACATTCAGTGTCTTTATATAGGCCTCGATTTAGAATTTCGTATTGCTTCATAATTTTCAAATAAAATACGAAATTAGAACATTTGCAAAAAGGTATACATAGAAATTTATAGAATTTTAGAAAAAAATAAAATCTGACATGCGACAACGCTTGTCAATCCTAGTTGTTTACAATGAAAAAACGCAAGTAAAAATTTACACAATTTAAAGAATTAAGTATAAAAAGGTGGAAATAAACACGAAATATATATTGGGAAAACCAAAATAACATAAAATAACCAAAAAATGAAGATATAGCGGTAAGTTTAAAGAAATATTCCCTAGCAACGTAGAAATTTTACTACAGAAAGTGTAAAAAAAGAACATTTTGAGCTAAATAAGTAATTATAATAGTAAAATAGACAAGAATAAAGTTAAATAAACATGAATACACTACAAAGGACGCTGGGAGAGAGGAGGCAGTGAAACCTGCGTATGGGTATTATGACTGACGAACCAATCGCGTGCGCCGGACGAGATCCGCCCGACCCCCGCTCACCGCATAGACCAATAAATCGCGTCCTGCGCAGCTTAACAACCAGCGCGTCCATTTTACATGACGCGACGTGTAGTTCGATTAATCGAACCAACCAGAAAATAAAGATCATGTTGTCCAATGAGTGATTTTCTGACAGCTAAATTAAGAAAAAAAAATCTGTATAAAAAGTCTCAACATATAGCGTTTCTTCTAAGTCGGTACATATCATCTTTTCACTAAGGAAAGGAGTCTGTGGGCACATGTGAAATTGGGAAATGACTATCTCCCACAAAAGGACTGTGTAAATACCTCGGCATGCATCTGGATCGTGGGCTTACATGGAAAACCCACATAAAAAAGAAAAGGGATGAATTGAATCTCCGATATAGGAGCATGTATTGGTTAACGTCACGCAATTCTGTATTGTCTATGGACAACAAGCTCCTTATATACAAGACAATGCTTATATGGACATACGGACTCCAACTGTGGGGAAGTGCGTGCAACTCTAACGTAACCATAATGCAAAGATTTCAAAATGGCATCTTAAGAAATATATTTATTTATTTTTTTATTTATTTATTCACAACTTACAGCTATCATGACAGGTTAGCCTAATGCGATAGTGCAGCTTATTATTAATATTTACATCCTGTAACATATAATGGATAACCCTACTCGTGTGAATTCACTCAACGAGCAATAAAACAAATCTATCTCATTAGCTATGAGGTTGAGTGTGCGCAGCGCCCGCGTCAGAGGAGCCTTCCGCAGCAGATTGGTCCGCGCGAGCGGCACCGCTAGCAGGGGGGGTCGGTGACGGCGTCGCACGTACCTGTTTGGCACATACAGCCCGATCTGCGCCAATACATCCGCATGATCCATTCTACCTCTTAGTATCTTAAATAAATAGGAAACGAGAGTCAAACTCCTCCGAACTTTCAGCTCATTGTACCCCACCATGCCCAAAATAAACAAAGTTGGATACATTAAGGGGTAGAATGGGTATACTCCATATAGTCTCATGTACAAAAATCTCACAAATTTGTTTTGAATTCTTTCTAACATAAGACTATACTTCGCTTCATGCGGATCCCAGACCATTGAGTTCACCTCCAGCTGACTACGTACCAGCGCATTATATAGCGTTATAATCGCTTGAATGCTTGTAAAATGCCTAACTGAACGTAGTACAAAACCCAAATTTTTAAAAGCTTTCTTACATATATTTGTAATATGTGCTCTGAAATTTAAGTCAGTGGTGAAAGTAACACCTAAGTCCCTAACCTCATTAACCCTATTCAGAACTGTCCCACCAATACTATAATCATATTTAATGGGGGAGCGAGCTCTTGAAAAAGACATTATTACGCATTTTGAGGTATTAAATTGCAAAAGGTTTTCATGACTCCAATTTAATACCCTATCAATGTCTCTCTGTAGAAGCACACAGTCGTCCGGGGTCGCAATTTTCATGGTCAGTTTAAGGTCGTCCGCGAACAGCAAGCATGTGGCGTCCTGCACCACCTGAGGCAAATCGTTAATCATCAGGACGAACTGTAATGGGCCAAGATTGCTGCCCTGACTCACTCCTGATCTCGTGAAATACGACCTCGAGGAGTGCCCTGCGTACTCCACATATTGCTGTCTGTCACTTAGATAACTTGCAAAAAATTGTAGCAAGTGTGGGGTGAAGCCAAACCGTGCAAACTTCATTAGCAACCTGTCATTATCTATTAAGTCGAACGCTTTTCTGTAGTCGAAGTAAGCCGTATCTGCCTGCCCCCCACTGTCCACTGCTGGTACTATGTAGGTCATATGACTAGCAAGATTAGTGGCAGTACTTTTTGCCGGTCTAAAGCCATGCTGCGCGTTAGACAACTGGGCGCTTACTTGTGGAAATATATTGTCGTTTAAAGAGGACTCAAAAACTTTAGCCGGTGTTGAAAGCACTGCCACCGGTCTATGACCTTCAATATCCTTACCAGCTTGACCTTTTGGCACCGGAACTACTCGAGTTATCTTCCAACGATCCGGGAACACCGCCGCTTTTAGACAAGCATTATAAATATGCAACAGCGGCCCAGCTAAAACTGTTCTACAATCCCTGAAAATATACGGAGGGATGCCATCTGGTCCTGCAGACTTTTTTGGTTTAAGGCGTTGAAGAGCACCTAGCACATCATCTAATTGTAACCGTTCGATGTGAACGCGAGAGGCTCCGCCTTCACTGCCTGCCAAGTTGATAGCCGCGCTTACGTCAAGTGTCGCTTTTGTCGGACTGTATACCGACTCAAAGTAATCTGCGAATTCACGCGACACACTGTTTATTAGTTAGCACTACCCCGTCCCTGACAATCTTTTGTCCACTTCTGATAGCTTTTTTGGAATTGACATAGTTCCAGCCAACACCCCATAGTTCATAACGAATACCGAAATTTATAATGCTTTGCAAATCAACACTGTTATGGAAGGCTCTCCGCTGAACGCTACAGAAATCGGCTCTTAGGAAAAATTTAACTTTGTCGAAATAAAACAAAATGATGCTCCATAATTTCATTTATGTCAAAACAATCAATTTGAAAAATAAAAATAAGAAAGATAATACGAAACAATTTTACAAAAATATTAGCATATCGTCACCGTTGTGTGTTTGCCACGTAAAAAAAAATATTGGTAGAAATCATTGTAACTATAACTTCATCCAAATACATCTTCAATTACAAATACTAAGAAGTTCCTTTAGATGGTTGAAAATAAGAATAAGCTTATTTAAAACTATTGAATGTAATGTATTAATTTGTTGTATTATTTTAAAAAAAATATTGTTGTGTAATAGAGTTTGATTATTTGCCTAAAAGATTTCAAACTCGATTCATTGTAACGAAGACCCTTTTTGATGAAATAAAGACTAATTTATTTATTTATCACCACTTCCCAAATTACCTCATAGTTTTCTTTAATAGGAGGATCTGAATTGTTACATGAACGAATCCTACGAGAATTAGATCCATTGCTACTCGCACTGCTATAGCTACTTGAATTGGCACTACTTTCAGATTCAGATCCCTCGCTACTAGCACTACTATTGCTAGTAGAATAAGCTTCATTCTGAGATTTAGTTCCCTTGCTACTTGCACTGCTACTGCTACTTGAATCGGCATTGCTCTGTGAGTTTGAATTCTCTTCATCGCAATTTTCTAAGTTAGAGCCATTACTACTTGCAATGCTATTACTACTAGAATTGGCACTGCTTTCAGATTCAGATCCCTCGCTACTAGCGCTACTATTGCTGTTAAAATTTGCACTGCTCTGTGAGTTAGATCCATTGCTACTTGCACTGCTACTGCTACTTGAATCGGCATTGCTCTGTGAGTTTGAATTCTCTTCATCGCAATTTTCTAAGTTAGAGCCATTACTACTTGCAATGCTATTACTACTAGAATTGGCACTGCTTTCAGATTCAGATCCCTCGCTACTGGCGCTACTATTGCTGTTAGAATTTGCACTGCTCTGTGAGTTAGATCCATTGCTACTTGCCCTGCTATTGCTACTTGAATCGGCATTGCTCTGTGAGTTTGCATTCTCTTCATCGCAATTTTCTAAGTTAGAGCCATTACTACTTGCAATGCTATTACTACTAGAATTGGCACTGCTTTCAGATTCAGATCCCTCGCTACTGGCGCTACTATTGTTGTTAGAATTTGCACTGCTATGTGAGTTAGATCCATTGCTACTTGCACTGCTCCTGTTACTTGAATCGGAATTGCTCTGTGAGTTTGATCCATTGTCTTCATCGCAATTTTCTATGTTAGAGCCATTACTACTTGCTCTGCTAAAGCTACTTGAATTGGCACTGCTATCAGATTCAGATCCGTTGCTACTGGCACTACTATTGCTGTTAGAATTAGCACTACTCTGTGAGTTTGATCCATTGCTACTTGCGCTGCTATTGCTTCTTGAATTGGCCCTGTTTTCAGATTGAAATCCCTTGCTAATGGCGCTACTATTGCTGTTAGAATAAGCTTTACTCTGAGATTTAGTTTCCTTGCTACTTGCACTGCTACTAGTACTTGAATCGGCGGTGCTCTGTGAGTTTGATCCATTGCTATTTGCGCTGCTATTGCTTCTTGAATTGGCAATGCTTTCAGATTGAGATCCGATGCTACTGGCATTACTATTGCTGTTCGAATTAGCATTGCTCTGTGAATTAGATCCATTGCTATTTGCACTGCTACTGCTACTTGAATCGGCATTGCTCTGTGAGTTTGATCCATTGTCTTCATCGCAATTTTTTAAGTTAGAGCCATTACTACTTGCACTGCTATTGCTACGTGAAATGGCACTGCTATCAGATTCAGATCCGTTGCTACTGGCACTACTATTGCTGTTAGAATTAGCACTGCTCTGTGAGTTTGATCCATTGCTATTTGCGCTGCTATTGCTTCTTGAATTGGCAATGCTTTCAGATTGAGATCCGATGCTACTGGAATTACTATTGCTGTTAGAATTAGCATTGCTCTTTGAATTAGATCCATTGCTTCTTGCACTGCTACTGCTACTTAAATCAGCATTGCTCTGTGAGTTTGATCCATTGTCTTCATCGCAATTTTCTAAGTTAGAGCCATTACTACTTGCACTGCTATTGCTACGTGAAATGGCATAGCTTTTAGATCCCCTGCTACTGGCACTACTATTGCTTCTAGAATAAGCTTCACTCTGAGATTTAGTTCCCTTGCTGCTTGCATTGCTATTGCTTCTTGAATCGGCATTGCTCTGTGAGTTTGATCCATTGTCTTTATCGCAATTTTCTAAGTTGGAGCCATTACTACTTGCACTGCTATCACTACTAGAATCAGCACTACTTTCAGATTTAGATCCCTTGCTACTGGCGCTACTATTGCTGTTTGAATTAGCACTGCTTTGTGAGTTAGATCCATTGCTACTTGCACTGCTATTGCTACGTGAATTGGCACTGCTTTCAGATTCAGATCCGTTGCTACTGGCACTACTATTGCTGTTAGAATTAGCACTGCTTTGTGAATTAGATCCATTGCTACTTGCGCTGCTACTGCTACTCGAATCTGCATTGCTCTGTGACTTTGATCCATTCCCTTTATCGCAATTTTCTAAGTTAGAGACATTACTACTTGCACTGCTATCACTACTAGAATCAGCACTACTTTCAGATTTAGATCCCTTGCTACTGGCGCTACTATTGCTGTTTGAATTAGCACTGCTTTGTGAGTTAGATCCATTGCTACTTGCACTGCTATTGCTACGTGAATTGACACTGCTTTCAGATTTAGATCCGTTGCTACTGGCACTGCTATTGCTGTTAGAATTAGTACTGCTCTGTGAATTAGGCCCATTGCTATTTGCGCTGCTACTGCTACTTGAAATTGCATTGCTTTCAGACTTAGATCCGTTGCTACTGGCACTGCTACTGCTTCCAGCGTTACTTTTATTACTAGAGCTTTCCTCTTCACATCTCTCCGATCCACTACTACTTTGGGAGCTACTATTTGAGCTTGATTCGCTAGACGTAGATCCATTTCCGCCAGCACTACTGTAACTGTCAGTATAACTACTGCTCTGGGATTTCTCGCTACTGTTGGCACTGCTCTTGCTTTCGGAGTAACTGCTGCTCTGAGATTTTTCTCTGCCATCGGCACTTTCGCATTCAATGTAACTGCTTTTTTCGGAGGAACTTTCGGCTTTGCTACTCGACGCACTGGAACTGTAGCTGCTAGATCTCTCTATGAGGCCATTTCTTATGTCGGGTTTCCCCGGCGCTGTGAATAGAATGTTAATTTTTAGGGTTCCGTACAATTTAGAATTATGATCAAATTACTTATTACCAAATTCTCCATTTAAACTCTTCAAAAGTTACTGTGTTTTCCCGTACTTTATGAGAGAATTTGGTACCAGTACCAACCGCTGGGTCAAATCTTGGTAAATCAGAACTAAGAGTACTTCCCTTTATCCAACAGAGTTGAAATTTTACACGTGGCTTCAGGGGGCCGATTCTTCTAATTACAAATGTATATATCGTGTCTCAATTGTGTCTGAATAGTACAACGTCAAGATCTCTTTAAGATATCTAAGCTTTAGTACAATCTCTTTGGCTTTTGAGACAAGTGAGGCATGATATTTACGTTTGTAATTAAGTAGAATCAAGGCCAGGAACTTAAGACAAAGTCAGAATTTGAAAACGAAAACGAAGTTCGAAAACGATAAGAAGTAGGTATGGGGTTGACATAAGGCCGCGCTAAATCACGTGGTCAATCGCCATCGTTATCGCAAGTTCATAGAGAAAACGAAGCGAAACCATAGAGTAACGAATTGTTTTATCGCTTACTTCCATACATTTGACGTTCGCTTTCGCGATGATGACGGAAGAAAATTGTTTTTGATATGTAGAAATGATTATGAACTTACATATCGTATCGCTACGAATCATATGTAACTTTGGCTAAACCTGCAGTTCCGATGATAATGCAATTACTTATGATAAGCATGACCTGATGGATGGTGCACCCAGGATGAATTTCCTACGAGTGAATTGGAATTCTTTGGCAAGAGAACTATGCATTTTGGAAATTGCAGTTATTTTGAAATTATGACACTCCTTCTTTGTATATTGTATGAATTTTGAAAAATTTAGATATAGTCATTGTGAATACTTACCAGGCGATGGGGCTGCACTCACGGCTGCGAGCGCCTGAAAGAATCATTTTAAAACAATAAATATATTAAATTCTTCCATTACTGAGCAGCTGACAGACAACAATTCAATTCAATTTCTTTATTTCAGACAAACAATGTATGAAGAGAGTGATGAGTGTAGAAGGAAGCAAGAGAGATCTGTAAAGATCATGGAAATCGCTAGTCTCTGCCTACCCCCACGGGAAAGAGGCGTGATAATATGTATGTATGTATTCAGACAAACATCCATATGTGTTAGTAAAACAGAACTTAAAAATAATGTTAGTACTTAAATAAATTACAAGTATGTTTTTTTCTTCGGATTTATATGCAGACTGGTGCCAAAAAGGGACCCTGTACCAAGCCTGCAATAACCTTCAGGAGACTGTTGCCGCTGTCACGCACTCTGCGCATCAGGGAGGCCACCCTCTTTCTCAATATGGCATCAAAGCCATCAACTTGTGCTTCGGCGAACATCCCCGACGCGCTACAGAAGCGCGGCAGCCGCATCAGTATCCTGAACATATTATTGTATAGCACTCTGAAAGACTTCAGGGATTTTTGAGTGTAGTTGACCCATAGGCTGCAGGTGTAGAAGGACTGACAATATGATTTTAATAATGTAACCTTAACGTTATTAGAACACCTTGCAAACCTACGGGCAACATATTGCCTCGTACAGCTAGTGCCCTGCGCTCTCTCTGTATATCCAGTGTTGTCCTCGAGGGACTCAGAGACCCAGAGACAACGCACAGCCAAAACTACTGGGCGTAGGAAGCTGAAATTTGTCATGTAGGTTCCTTAGGGAGTGTAGGGGAGCACTAAGAGAGGATTTCCCGAAATTTCCACGGGAACATAGTCCCGGGGACATGCTAGTAAATAATAAATGCACTCAACGGCCCACAATTAGCAATGACAAGACACCCTATGTCTGTGCCCAAAAAAACAAATATCTGTGAAAACCAGTACACATATTTCCCCGCGCTGGGATTCGAACTTCGAACCCAAAAGGCTTAGATGGCAGACGGTTGTGGGAAGTGACGAATTAAAAAAAAAATACTTTTCTGATTTTGCAAAATTAAATTTCTTTAAAAAATGTAGGTAGGTACATTTTTTAAGGAAATTTAATTTTGCAACATCAGAAAAGTATTTTTTTTTTAATTTTGCAAAATTAAATTTCTTTAAAAAGTTTAGGTACATTTTTTAAGGAAATTAAATTTTGCAACATGAACCAAATCCCGCAGAATTTTTGATGGTAAAAAAATCCTCAATATTTTTGCATGTAGCCATAAAATTTTGTTTAAAAGTTAAAAAATGTTAGACACGCATAGAAAGCAAAATATTAATTAATTTACTTACCACTATAATAAGAAGTAATGAGTTCATCGTATTTCTTGCATCGACGAAGGTGCTTCTACGGTAATTCTCTCATGTTTTATATGAAATAGTTACAATAGGATCAAAAGAACGTGTGTAGTGCAAACAATTCTGAAACAAAATTATTCAAATAATTTTTTTATTGTTAGCTAATGTCAATACTAGGTACAGTTAGACCGACTTTTAAGTACTTACTGTGAAAAACAAAAAGGGAGCAATTTTAATTAATAAAACTCTAACTAGTCTACATAGAAGTTATTATGAAACGCAAAGGATCTCCCATTGCTCTAATTAAAAGACCAACAAGTTTCCTAAACAAACTTAACTTTGCAGTTCGACCCCGAGGATTCATACTGCATGGAGCGCAAAAATAAGTTTGTAACACATTTTTTTAGACTTCTATCAATTACCTAACTATTCACAATTTTGAGATTTATTCCTGTCCGGCTTTTTGCCAAATTTTATAATTCTAGTTCAACAAAAAATAATTTTAGGAAAAAAAGTTTGGCCGACAGACGGACAACAAAGTGATCTTGAATGGGTTCCGTTTTTGCCA
>JAEMBS010000071.1:0-92760 GCA_018467065.1 Ephestia elutella | reverse complement strand
CAGCATAGAGTTAGGGTTAGGGCTAGAGCACAGAAGTAAAATTTTTTTTAAATATAAGCAGAAGGAACACAAATTTCACACACACACTGATGATATTTGACAATATTTGCATCCTGTTCATAACAAGGACTGTCACATAACTCTGTCCCTTTCCTTCCGTAGCATTGCAATGTATTGCAACACGAACCACTACACTGAAATATTTATCATCCAAGCCGGATTTTTCATGCGAAATGATCCTTAACTGTCATATTTGTTGTGTTGTCACAGTTGGCATAAATATTTAAAATTATTTTTTACTGTTTTGTGCTTTTAAACTCAATAGAAATGATAAAATGCAACGTGTACAATATGTGGAAGTGTTTCATAAAAAAATATTCGTGGAATATCGTTCCTTCGGTAAGCAATACATGTTTTTTTGACGTGCCCAATGATAATATACAATTTCGTGTTATTTTTGAAACAATAACCATTATTAGACTTTTGAATGCTATTTATCAGCAATATCATTATTTATTTTATAAAGTAGTGTATTAATTATAACCATTTCATAAGAAATACTACAAGTAATTTAATAATTTCGTAAATAGCATAGATCATTTGACGGATCCAGTTTTGTTTACTATGGCTGGGCCGAATCAAGGCAAATATACGAATTTAGTACCTATTCTATAAAAATCTCAGGAATTCTTTCTTGAAGATTAAAATGCACATTTTATAAAAATACTGACAGTGAATTTTATTTCAGGACAAGGAAAATATGCCAAAAAATAATAAACTCAAGAAAGAGAACTGTTATGGGGAGTATTTCTCTTACGTACTACGAGTACCAGGACAGTGAATGGACGCCAGCAACCATTAACATCATTGCAATGTTTCATTGCACGTGATTTTTAATAATTTAAAATAAATTTTATTGATTTAATGACTAGTATTTTTTCCCAAAAGGGATAGAATTTCCCATCGTAAAAAGCTGATGCAGATCCGTCCGCATACCGCGCACGGCTTAAGATTCAGCGTCTCAAAATTTTTGGTTTTGCTACACTGTACCGAATATAATTAATTATCTTAGATCCGACCCTGTATTCTGTCGTTTTGTGAATAATAATCTTAGTGTGTGTTTTTGCCATGCAATTTCAAATGACATGTTCAGTCTGCTTACTATTATTATATGTCTGTGGGCTAGAGGTGTTATATTAGTGTCTAATATTAGTATTCATGTTATCGAATATAACGTTTAGTCGGTATTACGTTCCGTTAACGGTTACCCAGGAACCGTCAAGAACCGTCAGCGTATATGTAGCGCATTGCTGGCACGGATCGCTTTAAGAGGCTTGGTTGAGAACTTCCGAATACGATACGAGTTCGCCGCGTTCTTGTTAGGCCGGACATCCGACTAATATATTTTATGCGAGTGATATGTATGTAGGTAGTAGGTACCACCAAGCCAACCGAATAGACTGGACCAAATGGCCTGATTGGGCTGGACTGAATGGGCCGAATGGACTGGACTGAATCGTGGGCTACAAAAGATGATTAGATCGCAATTCACGAAATTAGTACCTATATTTCAATTCCAAAAAAGAGTACCAGATCACAATCCACAAAAATAGGAACAGATCCCACTTCATATTTTGGAGACGACAACGACGACGCCGCAAAGTGCGTTTCCAATATCAAATATTCAGTGATATCGGTATCGTTCTGTATCATAGTAACTCTTATAACTAGGAACGGCTAGAGGTAACCGTTTGAGGTGCCTGATATATAACTGTTACCGGATAACCGGTTACTCAGATAGCTAAGAACCTAATATATTTGTATTATGATATTATCTCTAATATCATGTTCTCGATAACGGTTACGATATATTCATAACACCTCTACTGTGACCGCAACCAACGCCAGGTCAGCATTTTTTTATAATACCGGTGTCATGATCCATGACGTCCGTTCACTAATCAGACATGACGGTTGGAAGGCCGACTCGGACAGTATGTTGGAATGGTTGCTATGTCGGTTCCGATTTGGTTGGGATCAACCAAATCGGAGCGTCTGGAAGCTTTTATCTTACACACACTGCGACTTTTTGCAGTACGGGCACAGTGACCGCGCGCGCTTTATTTGTTGTTGTTTGTTCTTAATTCAGCTGTCAGAGAAATCGCCTTAGGCACGCAATGGAGTTCCATTCAAAGTGATTTGCGGAATTTGCCCGCGCGGGATTATTCCGCAGTGCGAACAGGCCCTAACTCTATGCTGCATTTCGTAATTTTTAAATGGCAAGAATGAAATGACGTTTTGAGCGGGTATTCCGTTTATTTCTTTCCGTTACCGCCGCCGGTATCTACACGTATCTTTCTTTCGTTCGCATCTCGCATTTCGCATCGCATTCATTTATCGAAAGTGGGTAGGGTAGTACGTACGCTGTGTAGTGCTGGTAGCTAATTAGCCTAGAAGGTTGCTTCTCGCAGGTAAGAGATAACATTTATTTTGACATGCTTAGGTCATAAGACATCGCATTCGCTACCGATAGTAACTTTTGTCCAGACAACCTGTTTTTATAAAACATAGCATCTAATAATCTACTTACGAGGTGCATTTGTTACCTACTTGACGGTTGTTAAATGCATTATCAGAATTGCTGACTTATGGTTTGTTGAGTATATGTATTGAATAGGTATGCATGTGGATCAGCATCAACGGATTACATAGAAATCAACATAATAAGTTGTTCATGTTTGTACGTTATACCATATATTGCAAGTATGTAACTGTTACTACCATGTCATTTGAAATTGCATGGCAATTTATCTATCTACCTACTTACTTTTTACTTTCACACAACGACAAGGCAAATAAGTAGACCAAGTAGACCTTATTGATGTCAATATATTTTTTCATAATAAAGTTTACAAAACCAAATTTTGCAAGTGAATCTTGAAGCCGTGCGCCATGAACGGATCCGCTTCAGCATTTTCTCCATGGAACCTAATTTTATTTGGGAAAAAAAAATATTTAAATGAATCTTTATTTTAATTGATTAAAATCACGTAATGAAACATTGCAATGATGTTTGGTTGCTGGCGTCCATTCAATGTCTGGTACTCGTAGTATGTAAGAGAAATACTCCCCATAAAATCGACCTTTCTTGAGGATTATTTTTGGCATATTTTCTCTTGTCTGAAATAAAATTCACTGTCAGTATTTTTATAAAATGTGCATTTTAATCTTCAAGAAAGAATTCCTGAGATTTTTATAGAATAGGTACTAAATTCGTATATTTGCCTTGATTCGGCCCAGCCATAGTAAACAAAACTGGATCCGTCAAATGATCTATGCTATTTACGAAATTATTAAATTGTATAACGTATTTCTTGTGAAATAGTTGTAATTAATACACTACTTTATAAAATAAATAATGATATTTAACTTTGATAATGCGCCTTCAAAAGTCTAATAATGGTTATTGTTTCAAAAATAACACGAAAGTGTATATTATCATTGGGCACGTCAAAAAAACATGTATTGCTTACCGAAGGAACGATATTCCACGAATATTTTTTTATGAAACACTTCCACATATTATGTACGATGCATTTATAGCATATCTATTAAAGTTTAAAAGCACAAAACAGTAAAAAATAATTTTAAATATTTATGCCAACTGTAATGACACAACAAATGTAATGACAGTTAAGGATCATTTCGCATAGAAAAATCCGGCTTGGATGATAAATATTTCAGTGTAGTGGTTCGTGTTACCGTACATTACGTGCTACGGAAGGAAAGGGACAGAGTTATGTGACAGTCCCTTGTGCCAAGAAAGCAGGATGCAAATATTGTCAAATATCATCAGTGTGTGTGTGTGAAATTTATGTTCCTTCTCGCCTGTATTT
This sequence comes from Ephestia elutella, assembly GCA_018467065.1. NCBI lineage: Eukaryota > Metazoa > Arthropoda > Insecta > Lepidoptera > Pyralidae > Ephestia > Ephestia elutella. The sequence goes on along the minus strand of JAEMBS010000071.1, from coordinate 88,864 downwards.
AAAAAATTTTCACTTCTGTGCTCTAGCCCTAACCCTAACTCTATGCTGCATTTCGTTCGTCTTAAATGGCAAGAATGAAATGACGTTTTGAGCGGGTATTCCGTTTATTTCTTCCCGTTACCGCCGCCGGTATCTATCATATCCTGTACATCTCGCATCTCACATTTCGCATCGCATTCATTTATCAAATTAGGTAGGGTAGTACGTACACGCTGTGTAGCGAGCGCTAGCTGCTGGTTGTTGTTTTGAAGTTCCTAAATCTTAGCCTAGAAGGTTCGCTTCTCGCAGGTAAGAGATAACATTTATTTTGACATGCTTAGGTCATGAGACGCTCACATTCGCTATAGATGATAACTTTTTGTCCAGACAACCCACTAACATAAACACATAGCATCTAATAATCTACCTGAGGTGCATTTATTTGCCTGCTTGACGGTTATTAAATGCATTATCAGAATTGCTGACTTATGGTTTGTTGAGTATATCTCATGAATAGGTATGCATGTGGATCAACATCTAAATGAGTTCAGATTCTGTAAATATCATAGAAATCAACATAATAAGTTGTTCATGTTTATTACGTTATACCATATATTGCAAGTATGTAACTGTTACTTGCCTGGTTTAAAATTTTTCAAGTTATCTATCTACCTGCTTACTTTTTTACTTTCCAACATGATACAAGGCAAATAAGTAGAACAAGTGAACCTTATTGATGTCAATATATTTTTTCATAATAAAGTTTACTACCAAAATGCAAGTGAAGAAGCAGCGCCATGAACTCTTGCTTCAGCATTTTCTCCATACCTACCTGGTTGCTATTTACAAAAAATATTTCTTTGAATCTTTTGTTGTTTATTGATTAAGAGTTTTACTTCCTAATATACTAATTAATAAGTTTGTTCAGTAGTTTTTGAGGTAGAAAAAAACCACCCAAAATCGACCTAATGGATTTTCAATAAAGAAAATTACTTCGAGGGTAGATTGAAACTTAGAAAACAGAAAGGAATCTTATCCATGAAATGACTATGAGGTCATAAAATGAATTGACAGCCTTTTATTCTTTGCTGCAATACAATATTTGTAAATAATAAATTATCACTATATTCCCACCGGAGTTGAGCTCCAAATACCACACTCAATCCAACAGTCTCATGTAGTCTATATAATAATAATAGCCTTTACCATTTGTCCATTGACAAAGGCCTCCTTCAACATTTTCCACGTCTCTGTCTCTGTGCTTTCCTAGTCCAAGTTGCTCCAGCCACTTCATTGATATTGTCTATCCATCTTTTGTAAGTCTGCAGACAGAATGCCTTCTGCATTATATAGTCAATGCAGAAACTTGCCTTGTACCATCTATGCTGATTATAATCATGTCTGCAGCTTTTGTTTGTACCCACATCTGTTGTGATATTTATTGTGTAGTACCAAATTAAAAATGACTGACTAGCATTAAAATGTGATAAAAATTCTTATTTCATGATGTAAGTTTGGAATTGTAATTTACGATTTTTTTTGGTTTCTAAATGTCTTTATAGATAACAATAAATCATTATCATGTTTACCACACACAGCATCAGAAAAACTGCACCAACAAACAATTTTTTTGAGCTTATTTTGTTTACCTGTCAATACAGTCTCTCTCTTTGTCATATTCCTTATGACTGCGAGTTGTGGTCATTATTTGGAATGAAACACACAACTATCTTAGCTATTTTAATGGAAATTTCAAATTCAACCACAAAATCACACAATCCCCTCAGCTGTAGTTAGGATAGGGTGTGTCAGGAAGGGGAAGGGACAAGAGAGTGCGCAGTTAGGGTATTGTGAAGTAAGTCAGTCTTGAAAAGTTTGTCTTAGTGTGTGCAAGTTCATTTCAGATTTAAGCATTGGACATTTACTTCAACAGATTTTTTCTATAAAATAATCTATTATAATATAAGTAAATTGGGCAACTGTCAGTGCAGTGAGTTTCTGTTTTTAAAGAAATAAAGAAATTTAAGTAAAGTAAGTAGATCAAATATATATAGTACATAATAATACGTGTATGCAAGTTGTTATTTTATAAAGATATTCAGATTTAAAGCTTAGAACATTTACAAAATTAGCAGAATTTTTCTATAAATTTAAAAATAAAATATTGTAATATAAAGTAGATCATTCTTACTAATATTGAAAAGTTTGTTTGCTTCTCAATACTGGTGGATTTAAACGAATTCCCGAAATTCCTATGGAAGCAAAGCTGTGGGACACAATTAGTGTAAATATTATTCTAGATACAGTGTGAGAGTCTACTTACTTATCCTTACACATACACATTTTAAAATAAAGTCCCCCACTGTGTAAACTCAAAAAGTACTACCTAAATATCAATAAGTAGTTCCTAGTAACAATATGATAAGAATGTTCATGGAAATCGCTTACATTGATATCAAGTTATTGTGGTATTGTGGATTGTTCTGCACATTCTGGATAATATCCTACCTATAGGTAGTCAGCTTCCTATTGTGTAAACAATCTTCACAGTACTTTTTTTTGAATTCAGTCGAAAATAAATCAAATATTAGTTAAAACCTAATCATTCTAAAGTAAAACATTTATTAACCACGAAAGTAATTTCCTAACAAGCTAATTATTAAAAATAAAAAACACGACTGACAAGTTTTTACACAAAAAGTACATACAAACATATAAGTTATATACATTTTTGAAATCGCCTTTTAAAGCCTTTCAATTTGATAATTTCCACTCGATAAGATTGATCAAAGTTTAATTTTTTGGTCTGCTATTTATCGCATATATAATCCGCCATTTTGTTTTTATGATGACGTCATATAGCCTATGTCACTCGGAGGAATGCAAGGAATCTAAAAATACCTCTCACATCAAAATCTGTTAAGCCGTTCAGGACTTATGGTGGAATAAAGAAACTTACATACATACTTACATACATACATGAACCCTGAAAACATAACACTCCTTTTTTAGTCAGTCGTGTAAAAAGTCTATTTTAATTTATGTAAAATCATAAAAAGACATGCAAGATTGTTTACATAATTGGACAAGTAGGAAAAAACGAAGTTTACTTATTTTCTAACCCAAAGCGTTTCAAAAAAGTCTTGAATGTTTTTCATACAAAACATTAACCCTATTGGGGTTTAATTTTTTTAAAGTAGCTTACGTTTGACCTTGGCTAACTATATCCATGCCAAATTTCATCAAAATAGGTCCAGCCGTATGACAGTCATTTATAATATTAGTATACATAGGATGGATGATATTGAAAGAAAAAAAAACGTTTATTTAGTACAATCACAGGGTGTGTTGCCAGGGGGAACTGGTCTGCTCGATTCTGATTCGAATTTTTTTTATTTTTTGTTCTTAACCATTTTTTGTGGTTTGGTTACTCGATCGCAAACATAACATGTTTTATAATATTATATTTTTTTCTTATATTTTATTTTTGACTGTACACAATCTAGTGTATGTATAAAGTTAATATATCTCTGGGTATTTTAGGCGACCAAGACTGTTTCATGAGTTTCTTTCGGCATTTCTTCTCAGCAGTGGTCGTTCCGAAATGCTAGTAGTTTGCAGCTTTGAGACATAATATATTATGATTAAATAATTAGTTTTCGACGTGAAAAAGAGCTCTCTTTGAAGGCCAAGTTTCAATAAAAAAATTTGACTTTTAACTTTGAAACAAAACATAGGACATTGCTATTTCCATCTTGCAGGAGTCGCGTCATAATCAAGTCAATGAAGGTTATAAACGGATAACTGCTCTCACTACTGTCGAGTATGGTCACTTTTGTCATCAGTTGTCAAATTCAAATGACTATATTGTACCATTACCATCTGACATTTAACGTAGTGATTTTTTTTCTCTCTGATCTGACCTCACTTTCCAGATGCGCCAACTCTCTCTCTCTCAGCCGAAAGACGTCCACTGCTGGACAAAGGCCTCCCCCAAGGATTTCCATAACGACCGGTCCTGCGCTGCCCAACTAGCGAGCGAAAATACAATTACCCTCTTTCGCAACCACTCTTTATTACACGACTGACCAAAAAAGGAGTGTTATGTTTTCAGGGTTCATGTATGTATGTAAGTTTCTTTATTCCACCATAAGTCCTGAACGGCTTAACCGATTTTGATGTGAGAGGTATTTTTAGATTCCTTGCATTCCTCCGAGTGACATAGGCTATATGACGTCACCATGAAAACAAAATGGCGGATTATATATGCGATAAATAGCAGACCAAAAAAAATAAAATTTAATCAATCTTATTGAGTGGGGTATCAAATTGAAGGGCTTTAGAAGGCGATTTCAAAAATGTATATAACTTATATGTTTGTATGTACTTTTTAAGTAAAAACTCGTCAGTCGTGTTTTTTATTTTTAATAATTAGCTTGTTTACAGATCAAGATGCTGTCGAAACTATGGAGGAACGGCGTCATGACGAGTGCCGTAGAGTATTATTGTCTTCCGTGCGAATGCCACGTCAGGAGTAGCCAGGAAGCAGAGCTGTATTATCACTAAGCCTGTTCATAAGAAGGCAGCGGACGCCACGCTCTACGCTGAGGGTCAGAGGAGGAGGACCGCATCCGAAAGGTTTGTTACGAACCTTTATTCAAAACTAGCGCCCTGCCCCGGCTTCGCTCTGTAGGTACGGTCACGCCGATTCAAAACTGCAGTCAAAATAAACAAGGTAATATGACCGTTAAGGCTAGGCAATAAGGTCTTCGAGGTATGACTGCACTTATGACTGTACATACCTAAATTGTAGTCTATGTCACTCAAGTCTAATGTAGCTTTCTATTGGTGAAATAATTCTTGAAATTGGTTCAGTAATTCTGAAGATAACCCCCTTACTCACTAACACTTCCTCTTTATAAGTTTAGTGTGACTAGCTTAGTTGCCCACGGCTTCGCTCGCGTGAATTTCCCACAAGAACAGTGCTTTTTCCCGAGATAAAAAGTATCCCCATTTTCTTTCTCAGTACTTCTATGTGTATGCGAAATTTCAGGAAGATTGGTTCAGTAGATAATGTGTTAAGGATTGACAAACAAACTCACTTTCGCATTTATAATATGCTTGAGATTCAGCAAGCTTGGTTCAATCAGTAGATAAAGTGTGAAGAGGTAACAAATAAACAAAACTCGCTTAAGAATTTATAATACTAGTTGGAATAAGACCAATATTTGTTTCCATGAACATGTACCTACATACTGAACAGATATACCATTGTGGTGTTCGCAGTCCATGGCACTTCTGCTGTCAAGTGCCCTCTTTGTCCGTACCACTACCACCTATATATTCAATCAATAAATTCAATCAATAAATTTAAGAACTTCGTTCTTGTCGGTGGAGTAATTTCCATGTATTCCTGTCTTCTGCCATCGATTTGACCTCTCTATACGACACGACCTCTACCTTCTCTTTAATTTCGTCTATAAATGTCCTTCTTGGCTTTCCTCTCCCTCTCATCGCTTCTATTTTTCCTTCAATCAGGTATTTCATGAAATTGTTGTGTCGTATAAGGTGGCCAAACATCTTTCCTCTTCTTGTCTCTATTGCTCTGATTAATGTTCTTTTCTCATTGATCATATCTAGTACCTCCTCGTTAAATTTACGAACAATGACGCCAGCAAGTACCAACACCTATATAATTCCTTCCTTAGAAAATTTCCGAAAATTCTCGGGTTTTTAAGAAAACTTGCCGTTCTCGAGAATACTTCCGAGTTTCAAGGAAAGTTTCCGCTTGTTCTTTGAAAATATCGAAAACCCATATAACTACATGTACTTTAGGGAGTGTAGGGGAGCACTAAGAGAGGATTTCCCGAAATTCCCGAAAACAAAGACGAAAACAAAGTCCCAAGCTCATGCCAGTCTATATTTAAAAATTTACCGCTGACTGATTGGTATATCAACGCAGGGACCATGTGGAAGCGTTAACCACAATCGTTGGCTTCATTAAAGTCCTATTAAACTTTAATGATGTTTGCCACTTACTGATGAAGAACAATCTAATTATAGCCATTTCGACTTGATAAGATTATTTTTATATACGACTGACAAAAAAGGAGTGTTATGTTTCCAGGGTTCATGTGTATCTATGTAAGTTTCTTTATTCCACCATAAGTCCTGAACGGCTTAACAGATTTTCATGTGGGAGTTATTTTTAGATTCCTTGCATTCCTCCGGGTGACATAGGCTATGCGAGTTGTCAGTCGTGTCTTTTTATTTTTTGACGCTTTCTGCCCGCGTGAATTTCCCACGGGAACAGCACTTTTTCCCGGGATGAAACCGTACCCTATGTCCTTCTCCGCACTTCCAGCTATGTGTATGCGAAATTTCAGGAATATTGGTTCAGTAGAAAAAGCGAGAAGGTGTGCGTTACCCTGGCAGGAAAGTGTCCCTGGAGTTAAGTGAATAGAACCAAAACGTTGTGCATAGTCTAGTGTACATGTGCCGCGAATAAAACTTTGAAGCGTCTTGTAGTTTAGGAAAAAAACGGAAATCTAGGATTCTACTAGGGTAACGTCGTTCTAGCAGGAAAGTTCTAAACGAATGATCGGAGAGAGAAATATTCTGAGGGGGCAGAGAGCTTAGAGCTGTGCATTGACCTGGGTCGAAAAGATCATTTGTGCGTCTTCAGGTTTTCGGGATATTGCATTTCCTGCTGGAGTAACGTTTTGCAAAATGGTGGAACTCCTAGATCCATCGTATGTGCGCCTGTAAGATAAATATACATAAGTAGCTATTCATTTGTGCCCATCTGTGCCATAATTAGATTTTAGAAAATATTTATAATTTTTAAGTAATCGCGTTGTCTTTGAAATCACGAAAAAATCATAGCGCCTAAATGAAAAAGACGTGTAAGCTCGCTGAAAACTGCATTCGATTCTTCTATACACCTATAATAACCACAATAAGTTTCTGAAGTGCACATGTATTCATTATTGAATAATATTACTAAAAGACAAAATTAGGTGACTTAACTTTGACGTCAACATACAAGAAACCGGCTCAACCCAATAAGTGTGCGTGTGAACCAAGGATTAGTGTGTTTAGTCATATATTATCGTGGAAATTTTCAGTTCAAAATGATAAGGATATAAGTAAATAAACACAAATCCAAAAACATATGAACAACGGCAGATTATCCGGCCAAATTAGAATGACTACAAAAAAGCGACGGTTTCATACATATCGATGACCTTCTCTATTGAACACGTATTATACCTAAGTCAAGTTACCGTACAGTCGCTATCAATCAGTTTGTCGGCAATTCCCAACTGGGAATTCCTCGGACAAAGTTTGAGGGAAATAATGAAAATCCTAATTATCCTATCCTAACTAATATTATTAATGCGAAAGTGAGTTTCTTTTGTTTATTTACTTGCGTTTGTTTGTTACCTCTTCTCCAGTACTTCTTAACTATGTACATGCGAAATTTGCGGAAGACTATTTCAGTAGATAAAGCATGAAGAGGTAACAAATAAACGGATTTGACAATTGCGTAAGATGCCTCGGTGGTCCAGTAGTCAAAGCATAAAATATGTCTCATGATCTGGCTGGGTACTTTATATATCTACTAAGCATATTTTGCGGGAAAGGATTTCCAATCTTATTGGGATATTGCATTTTTAAATCAACTGCAACAGCAAACTGTTTACCAAGAGAAAAGATGACTCACTTATAGTAAAAAGCAAAATACATCGCATTATTGAAAATAGAATGACGATTATATATCTATCTCTGTCCCACTTATACCATTTTGCTTACTAGTTATCTCACTTTCTTCACGCTAGCTAGACAAAGCGACTCCCTCCCTATTGTTTCTCGTTATCCGCAGACAGAAAACTAATCCAACATAATCGGGTGCCTCCGTGGAGGTAAGGAAACATCGGTCGGTGTGCAGAATTGTACGACTCGACATGGAAGAAGAAACAGTAAAACATAGCCATGTAGCTAGTTCATAATAGTGGTACCTAAATATACTTTCACATTTAAAAAACACATTTTGTATTTTTATAGTAGGTACTCTAATCTTACCTATTTCGACAAATAAGGAACACGACCTTAACTTTTTATACAAATCCCTATTTAACAACAATGCATATTTTTTAATTACTCCCCAATTATTTCCCTGTACAACAAAGTTACAGGTTGGCATTTGCTAATAAACGTTTGAATGCGATCGTACGAACAGCTAGGTATAATACGTTCAATAGAGAAGGTTATCGATATGTATGAAACCGTCGCTTTTTTGTAGTCATTCTAATTTGGCCGGATAATCTGCCGTTGTTCATATGTTTTTGGATTTGTGTTTATTTACTTATATCCTTAACATTTTGAGCTGAAAATTTCCACGGTAACATATGACTGAACACACTAATCTTTGGTTCACACGCACACTTATTGGGTTGAGCCGGTTTCTTGTATGTTGACGTCAAAGTTAAGTCACCTAATTTTGTCTTTTAGTAATATTATTCAATAATGAATACATGTGCACTTCAGAAACTTATTGTGGTTATTATAGGTGGTAGAAGAATCGAATACAGTTTTCAGCGAGCTTACACGTCTTTTCATTTAAGCGCTATGATTTTTTTTCGTGATTTCAAAGACAACGCGATTACTTAAAAATTATAAATATTTTCTTAAATCTAATTATGGCACAGATGGGCACAAATGAATAGCTACTCATGTATATTTATCTTACAGTGGCGCACATACGATGGATCTAGGAGATCCACGATTTTGCAAACGGCTACTCTAGCAGGAAATGCAATATCCCGAAAACCTGAATACGCACAAATGATCTTTTCGGCTCAGATCAATGCACAGCTCTAAAGCTCTCTGCCCCTTAGAATATTTCTCTCTCCGATCATTCGTTTAGAACTTTCCTGCTAGGAACGACGTTACCCTAGCAGGTGAATCCTAGATTTCCGTTTTTTTCCTAAACTAAAAGACGCACAAAAGTATAAATTCGCGGCACATGTACACGAGACTACGCACAACGTTTTGGTTCCATTCACTTAACTCCAGGACACATTTTCCTGCCAGGGTAACGCACACAGCGAGAAGAGGTAACAAACAAACAAATAAACAAACTCACTTTCGCATTTATAATATTAGTTAGGATTAGGATAGGATACCTATGTAATTAGCTTTTATCGATATCAGGTTCAGTAGTTTCGTCCCTGATATAAATCAGGGACGAAACTACTGAACGTAGAAACTTGAAAGCAGATAGGTTATGTTTTGACTTTTAAATGGATTATATTGCGATAAGTCAATGTGACCGTTTCAGACCCCAGAGTCTATATTTGATTCGTTGTTGAATCCTAATCTTATACACATATTTAAAATAATATTATTGCTTCTGATTAAAATTATTTGTATAACTAATCACCTAGCCTGAGTGGCTATACAATCTGTTACGAACAATGACGCCAGCAAGTACCAACAGTCGATAAGGCCAGCGTTTGTTAATTTTGTCACGTTTTATTTAGGTACTCTTTATAGTAACTTTGGAAGGGGAATTCCCCTAGCTTCAAACTGACTAAAATAATTACCTACCAGTACTGGAAGTCTTGTTGAAATAAATCGTCGAAATTATCTATAAAATCGAATGAAACAGCCAATTACTTTACCTTTCCGATAAGTGCAAGTCAGGATCATATCATAACAGCAACAACGGTTATAACTATTGCACCACAACATTATAGCAGTTATAAGTATGTTCGCTTGATTTTCATGTCTGTTTGTTGGTCCTTTTGATTATTTAACAACAATAACATTACATAACTATTATATTTTATCTTATTTTACACAAACAAAATAAAGAAATGACATCTTTTTGTTTATTTTTGTTCGAGTGACAATAGGTGACATTTTTCCTAGTGTTGCCAGTAATTGAAATTAAATTTTACCAAACGATGTTCTCAATTGATTTTTTGGTCACAACTTGGAAAAATGAAGTCGCTGTATCTGAAAGCAAATAATCAATAGAAATACAAGAACATCTTTGTAGGTAGGCCGTACACGGCTATGGGCTATAGAGACAGTATGCCCTTTTGACAAGTCGCAACCATAAACTTAGGATGTAGATAGACCAACAGAGCCTGCGAGATAGAAGAAAATCTTATATGGGAATTTAATATAACAGAAAAGGATAGCGAATCCAATGACATTGTAACCTGTTTTGAAATACCGAATGGCTCATTTCAACACCCGAACATTTTGCTCCGCACATTTTGATGGTTTTTGTGGTAGAAAGTGTTTATTTTGAAGAATACAGCTGATAAATTACAATGGTTGTATGTTCTGTGAGTGATTGTGATGTGAATCATCGAAATAAACCTACTACGTCTCTACGAATATAAACTTGATTTTATTGAGATTATTGTTGGTGTAATGGCAATTGCCTTACCGTAGCGCCAAGTGCAAGTCGGGATCTTATTTTAATCGATATACAATAGCTACACAACACTTAGCACTGTTCTAGGTATTATCACATGAATTACACTTCTACTTGTTCATCCTTTTGATTATGTAACAACAATGGCACTATATAGTTTAACTCCCTCCCTCACCCCCCCTTGCCCCCATCCCCCCTCATTTCCCCAATTCCCCCCTCATAACCCCCACTCCCCCCAACTACCCCCCTCACTTCCACCTTCCTCCCTCACCCCCTCTCATTTTCCAACTCCCCCCTCACGCCCCACCTTCCCCCCTAATTTTCCCAACTCCCCTCTCACCCCCCCACCTTCCCCCTAATTTTCCCAACTCCCCCTCATCCCCACCTTCCCCCCTCCCCCAACCCTCTCCCCCCTCTTTCCACAACTCCCCCCCACTCGAGCCTTGCTGCCCAAGGCGTCGAACACATCGAATTGTACTCGTAAAATCGCTTAGGGTAATTTCCCCATTTCCCCATAATTGGCAAACATTTTTAGAATGGTAATTTTTCTCGTCCCGAACGTGGTTAGAGCTAACTTTAATTAGAATTCAATGTTTACCATAACGAAAACAGTATAAAGTGCGAGTCCCGTAAAATGAAGATAGCGAACAACATTATTCGATATGGTTAACTGGGACACCGGCGCGAGCGAAATGATTCTGTCTTGTAATTGGTTGAGCGCAGCCCAGAAACAAGATGGCGACAGACTTATTGGTTCGATCGCCAGTTGGAAGAAGATAGTCGAACGCCGCGCGGCGATTTATGAAAAGAAACTTACAGTGCTGCCATCTAGTCCTCAATTTAGTACTAACATCGTAATTTAAATTTTGTTAAAATTGTATGAAAATGTACATTAAGATAATGTTATTAGTGTCAAATAATCAAGAAAACAATAAAATGAAATAAAAACTAATCCAAAACACGTAAAAGTACCAAAATATTATGAATTTACCTGTATCGACTGTGTGTTTAGGGTTATCGGCAGTTCACATGAGGTCGATAAGAATTATCGATTGTTAGTTAGAAAGTAAGGCAGATACATTAAATTGACATTGATGAGACTTGCAAATGTGGTTATGATTGATCGATTAATTCTTTTCCGCCCTTATTTTGTATTAAAAACTGTGAAATTTGTGTATGTAGTTTATGAATGTGACGTTTTAATTCATTATTGATGTGATAGTTACTGATTTTGTATAAAAAACCGGCCTACGAAAATTGCCACGAAAATAAAGTAAGTTAGTGCAAGCTATCATCGCAGTTTGTAACCACTATAGAAGCGTTAAGTCGGATACGAACCAGACTGGCGGTACAGATTATTGAAAAATGATTGTGAAATAGAGAATGAAATTATTTATCTCAACCTTTCATATCGAGTGTGTTATAATATAATAGATGCGCCGAATATTCGTTTGGTATTCTGTATTCGGCGCATTCGGCATCTTTTTCACTATTCGTATTCGGCCAAATTATTCGGTTTTGTTGCCGAATATATTCGGTTCAAGTTTTTTTTTTCTTAGCCTTTAGATGTGTCCCACTGCTGGGATATCGTATAATTTTTACTTAAAAAACGAAAATTCTGTTTGTTGGCTTCATATGCAAGGGTATGATTTTTAGGGTTCCGAACTTCTGATAGTTTCATCTTGTTTGTCCGTCCGTCTGTCTGTCCGAGGCTTGATCAGAGACTATTGCTAGAAAACAACAATTTGGTATAGATATACATATTAATTACGCGGAGCGAACTGTAGAATAAAATCACGAATTTTTTTTTTCTAGGGTGCCTCCCCTAAAACACCTAAAGTATTTTTTTTTCTCTCTCGATTATACCATCGTTCGTATGGGGTATCATTTGATTGGTCTTTAAAAAATATTATGAGTATTTAAAGACCATTTTTTTATTTAGGGATCCGTTTGCGAAATATTTAACTTTAAATACTGAGCGCAATAATTTCTGACCAACTGTGAAATTCTTTCAGCCAAAGTTTCAATTGGATGTGCGAGTAGTTTCAGGATTTTGAACGACTAAACTTTAGTTTTTGTCTCTAAATTTTCTAAACAGCTATTATAATTAACTGTAAAAGGTTTAACTGGCCAGTCAGAGAAACTTTGTTCAATCCACTGGGGACCCTTAAACCAGAACTTATTATTTACTAGAGCTTTAGGCGTTACTGGTCGAGATATAATATCTGCAGGATTCTCAGTGCCCTTTACATGAAACCAATGTTTAGCGGGAAGCTTTGAATTGATTTCAGTTATTCTATTCGCGACGAATGTATGAAATTTATAAGGTGGAGAATGGATCCACGTAAGCGTGACAGATGAATCTGAAAAGGCGTAAGTCTCATCGATATGACATCTCTTTGAAAGAGTGTGTCGAACGACATCTATGAGGTTCGCGAGAAGGAGTGCGGCACAGAGTTCCAGCCGAGCGAGTGGCATCTTAGACAGCGAGGCGACGCGCGACTTCGAAGCGAGCAACTGGGCAGATCCAGGTGAGTTTGAACTTTGACTAACGCGTAGGTATACGTTAGCGCCATAGCACTTTTCACTTGCGTCTGCGAAACCTATAAGAGTGACATGTTGAGCACTCAACCCTATATGTCGTGGAATTTTTATCTGTTCAAGATAAGAAAGTTCATTATGAAACTGTGTCCATTTGTTTAAAATGGTGGGAGTTACTGGATCATCCCAGTTAAGGTCAGCTATCCAGCATTCTTGAACTAATAGTTTCATAAAAGTGACTACCGGGCCTATAAGACCTAATGGGTCAAATAAGCGCGCAGTAACAGAGAGTATAGAGCGCTTGGTGCACTCTTGCATATCAGCGTTCGTTGTGAACTGAAAATGATCAGTAGTCGGTTGCCACTGCATACCTACTATTTTATGAGGAGATGAAGCATCAGTGTCAAACTTTATGACGTCTTCACTTTTGTAAGAAGTGGGAATCTTGTCCATGAGATCAGGGCTATTAGAAATCCATTTGATTAGATTGAAGCCACCGGAAGCAAACATTTGAACCAACTCAGACTGGGCTCTAACTGCGTTATCTACTCCATCCATTGAGGATATATAGTCATCCATGTACATATGTGTTTCGGCTTCAGCGGCGGCGAGTGGAAACTGATCGCGGCTATCGGCGGCCAGCTGGCGGACGACTCTCATGGCAAGGTAAGGTGAACTTGATATACCGAAAGATACGCGGTTGAATTCGAATGTATCGATATCTGATTGGGAATCAAAACGATATAAGATACGTTGAAAAGCGTGATGTTTAGGTGTAAGTTTCAATTGAAAATACATTTTCTCGATGTCTGCAGTCATAGCGACGGAGAACATGCGTAAGTTAATTAAAAGATCGAATATACTCGTCTGTAAATTCGGACCTTTATAGAGTATATCGTTAAGCGACTTTCCACTTGTAGTTTTACTACTAGCGTCAATAACGATACGTGTTTTTGAAGTCTGTTTATCAGGGCGATAAACAGCTCTGTGTGGAATGTAATAAGAGCGATCAGTAGGCGAGGCATTCTCAACCTTAGTTAAGTAACCTTTGTCTATGTAATTTTGTATAGTGTCATTATAATTAGAGCGTAAGTCTGGGTTGTCATCTAGTTTTTTCTCCAAATTAATTAGACGGCGTTTAGCGATAGAATAAGAATATCCTAATTCTGAAGGATTGTTTTTAAATGGGAGGTGCACGGTATAGCGACCGGTGTCATCTCGAGAGTAAGTTGACTGAAATATTTTTTCACAGGCCTCATCGTCAGGGCTCACGTGAATTTTATTTGGAACACTTTCGAGTTCCCAAAAGCGTTGCGTGATTGTTTCTAGCGTTGGAGTTTGATCAACAGAACAAAAGAAAGTTTTATTATTATTAGAAGTGCGAGAAGGTTTAATATGCGCCACCGCAGCCCTACCGTAACTAAATACCCAAGAGTGGTTTCTACTGCAACTACCGAAGAGTGTGGTGAAATCACTTTTGTTATTTCCCAACAAGAATGGGAAAAGCTCGTTACCTATTAAACAGTCTACTTCGCTAAGAGCATATGGTAGTTGGAATCAGCCATTGGTAAGTCACTGAGGAATTGAGTCAATTGAGAGGTATCTAATTCAAAATTGGGTAGTCGATCGGTGATCGAATCAATAACACGAGCTACTATATCATATGAACACGAAGGATCGAAACGGGAATGGAATTGAAGAGTGGTGACTCCATATGATATACTCTTAGTTTGACCGATGCCCATAATCGAGGATGACGAGGGAGTAATTTTTAGAGATTTAATCTATCACAACAAGATTTTGTTATAAAATGACTCATGGATCCTGAATCTATAAATAAGCGAACGTTATAACGTTTATTTTTATTATAAACGAAAACGGAAGCGGTAAAGGTAATATGCCATGCCACTACCACCTAAGTTATTAAAACGAGAAGTCGTAACAACTGATAATGCGACGTTATTTAAATTCGCGCGCGCATTTGAATCTATCGGCGGCGGCGACGCTGCTGCTACTGGCTTTGACGCATAGCACTTCAGCGGCTTGTAGCGCTGCCTGGGTGCATGCCGTCGAGTGATGGTAAGCGGACGCAGCGCTTGAAAGTGTACGGCTGAACCTGAACGGATGGCGATTGCATAGGGTGCGAGCGGAGCGGCTGCGGCGTAGTGCGTGTGCGAGAGTGGGGCGGATAGCTTTCCAACGAGTGATTGCAAGTTGTGTTGCTAATTTGTGGAATTTCATTTATGTGTAATAATGAATGATGTCTTTGGCGACAAATATTACAACTATGTTGTGATCGACAAGATGCAATATTATGAAATCCTAGGCAATTAATACAAAAGTTATACTTCGCAACTAAGTTTATTATTTCTTGCAGATGGAGTTTCATTCAGAAAAATACTGACACTTGTATAGTGCGTGTGAAGGGTGAGGAATTGCATAACAAACAATTGTGAGACTGTAAGTTTTGCGTGCGAGATTGAGCGGTTTGAGCGTTTTGAGCGGTATTAAATGTGCGCGGTACATAATTTTTGGGGATTGCGTATGCGGTGAGTACATGCAGAGATGCGTGCAAGTTCTGATCGACTGGACCAGTATTAGCTAAGAAAGTGTGTGTTTGTTTGTTTTTATTTGTATTTTTATTAGTGTTTGAGGGGGTGCGTTTTGTTTGTGTATGCGGATGAGCGAAGCGTTTGTATTTTACTTTGGTCTTTTACGAATTGCGTATGAGTTGTGAGAAAGTAGGTATTTCTATCGTGGAATGTGATTGCTCGAACAACTTAACAACTTCTTTGTCAAGTTTGTTGAGCGCGATATGAGTAAACAAGTAATCTGACAGAATTTTTCGATTTTTTTATCTACGTAAAGCCGATTCTGCCGAGCAAAACTGTTCTAAAAAATGCGTCAAGAGATTGATTGGGTTTAAAATTAATAATCTGATCAATGTATAATGAAGCCTGAACTCTAACGTCTGGTACTTTTTCGAGAAGTGCGTTCCAAATAATTGTATAATTATCTGAAGTAGGTGGTATCCCAGAACATACCGTCAAAGCACTTGCCTGTTAATTTACCTACTAGGTACTGAACCTTTTCAGCATCGGTTAAGCGGGCGTTTTTCATGAATAAGACTTTTAAAGTTTTCGTAAAAGAGTGACCATTTGCTGGGAGTTCCATCAAATGACATTAAATTAAGCGGGGGCAGTTTTTTATTTAACAACTCAAATTTTTGATCGCACTTGGAAACATTTACACTCAATTTATTTTTCACAAGCTTTAATGTGACAATAAAGTTGGTCAAAGGATCTCATACCCGAAGTAATCCGGTTTGGACTTTGGATCAAATAATAATTGAGCTGCTGCCAAATCATCGAGTGTCTGCATATAATCAAGTTCTAGTTTTTTCTAGCGACTGTACCATAATCAGAAACTTGAGCTTTTTATTTGTTTCATCGGAAACATTTTTGCTAAGGGAATAGGTATGTTGGATAATAGTAAAAAGATGTTCCCTTTTTGCTCTTAAACGAATAACTTCGGGGAATCTTCAATCTTATCTTTAGACATATTGAAATGAAAAATGTATAGCTACTTGAGTGAAAACATAAACTAAATCGACGAGAAATCGATTTAAAAAATATGATTTTTAAATTTGGCGGCTTACGAAGGCGCGGGCGCTCGCATAGAAACGGCGAAACGGCAACCACGCGGTATCGTAAAGTGCGGTAAGCGGGAGCCCAGAACGGCTTGAAAAATATAAAACTATTTGTTTGTAATATATTGGGTAAAACTAAACGCAGGCGTTTCGCATTGCTGCCGCCAGAGGGCGTTCGGGGTTTTCACACTGCTCGTGCGAATGGCTCGCGGACGGTCGCCATTGCAATTGTCCTATGCGATATCGGTTTTGATTTTTAATACGCGAGAGGTTCCGCGTTCTTTGATTGCTAATTAGCTTGAGTTGTGTTTGTGAATTTCCTGTTTGTTAAATAACTATTGAACTTTGTGTTTGTGTACCCGTCATGGTGACTTTTTCTTGTGAGAGGTGAACCGTGGCTGGCTGTTCACATCTGGCTGTTCCCGAGTGAAACTACGGGAAGAAATCTATTTATTTGTCCTGGGGAATTGAGATCTCAAGGGTTAGGTAGGGTGATTAGGAATTCCCCCTTTCCGAAGACACTCAAGTTTGGATCCGAAGAGAAAGAAGATTTAATTTGGTAAGTGTTCAATAGTATTTAATTTATAGGTTAGGTTATCATATAGGGCCCTGTAGCTCCCTTCATAAGCTACGGTGGTAGCAGACTGCGTATAGCTTAAGTTAGATTCTAGTCGGACAAGCGTGGTGTCGCGTTGAGATTTTTTCCCGGTACTTAATTTTACCGGTGGTTTTTTCCCGGTGAAGTTCCGGTACAGAATTCTTCCCGCCGCTTCGTTTGTCCGGATTCTCTCTGCCACATTTTCTGGTAGCAGAGCGTAGTTTATCTACCCTCTATTTGTTCGTTTGTAAAAAATAATTAATTGTTTGTAAAAATTATTAGATTTTTCTTAGTTTGTTTGTATAAGAATATTTGCTAACACTTCCCTTTGTATCTTGTTTTCGAACACCTTTGTACCGTGCGTTCCGGGTTTGTGCCATTCTCATACCTACCGCGGTTCTTCGTGTAGTTGCTTGATTTTGTTGTTTTTTATTTACCTTTTGTTATTTTTGTTTGTGACTTGACGCGATGGCGAAGGCCTCCAATGCTAGGGCGACACTCGCCAACGAATTGAGATGGTTTGTGACGGCCGGAGGACTCCTGTCCCGGAAGGACAGGGAGGGCGCCATACTGCTAAGAGCGGATCACCTCCACTCACGATTGATTAGCGCGGAAGCGGCCATGGCGGCGCTTACCGAAGCCGATCTTACCCAGGAGGCCTACGCAGGTCACATGGCGGACATGGACCAGATCCTGAGTCTGCACGATGATATCGCGGAGGCGGTGACCGCAATAAGGGCGAGACAGGCTGGCGGACCAGCCCCTCGCACACCTGTTAGACAGGAAGGACCAGCGGTTACTGGTCGGCTCCCCACCCTTCAGCTGTCCCACTTTGGGGGTAGGATGGAGGAGTGGGTGGCATATAAAAATATGTTTGAGTCCCTGGTCGTAGCACGACAGGATTTGTCGAAGGCCCAGAAGATGGCCTACCTCCTCTCCACTCTTGAGGATGAAGCGCGGTCGCTCATCCAGCACCTCCGGGTGGAGGACGACCAGTACGATACGGCTTGGGAGTTATTGAACTCCCGCTACCAAAACTTACGTTTGTTAGCGGATGCGCACACCACGCACAGTTGATGGCCCTGCCCAAGGTGGCCAACAGGGCACAGTTGCGCCTGCAGTTGCTCACGCCACGTTACAGTGGCCTGCTAACGCGCGCTCCGCACACTGGGGCTGCCGGTGGACCAATGGTCTTTTTTGTTGGTGCACATTGTATTGGGCAAATTGCCCAATGACATCCGCTCGCGGTTTGCAGGCGCGAAAATGCAGGAGCGGGATAGCACCACCCTACCAACATTCACTGACTTGGTGAAGTTTTTGGAGTTTGAGGCACGGGCTGCTGAGAATACCATGACGGACTCAGCGCCATCCAGAGCGCCTGAACGTAGGCCCTTGGAACCCTCATGGCGAGGGAAGCCCCCACAGGGACGGCAACCGCCACCGCGTGGAGCTGGTGTGCGGGTTGCACACACGGCAGCAGTCGCGGGGGACGCGGACTGCCTGCAATGTGGCCGGATGGGCCACAGCCTGCTGCAATGCAGGGACTGGCAGAGACTGCCAGTACAAGATAGGCGCCGCTTGGCAAAGCGGCATGAACTTTGCTTTTATTGTTTGGGCGGTCACTATGCGCGTGACTGTCCCAGTGCCATACCATGCAGTGCATGCCGTGGGCGGCACCACGCGATGCTTTGCATGAACCGCAACGGGGATGGCACCCGGATGTTGAAGCAGGGGTCCCCTATGGGCGGGGGCGCTCCTGCGCGAAGCCCTCCACCACCGGACGGAGGACGCGGCTTCGCTCGTCGCACCCCCCCCTCGGGAGGGGGTCGCGATACCTGCGCGGGTCTTGGCGGACCGGGACCACGCGCCCCAAGGTCATGGCCAGTATGTGGCTGGCCAGGCCCCGGATAGGGCCCCCATGGGCGGGGGCCCTAGATCGGAAGTGAGAGTGGGGACACCCCCCTCCACGCGGGTTACCAATACCCAACACATGCAGCCGCAGCGGTTTTCTCCGCCGCTGCACGTGTACCCACGGCTGGAGTACCACCCGCCGTACCATATGTATGGCCGGGCCGCGGGTTATGCCCCACCTCAGATGGGGATGTGCACTCGCCCGCCATATTATCCGGGGTCAGTGGCGCGCCCCTGGTTTGGAGGAGAGTGGGGAGCCCGTAACTAGCTTGCCATCCCTTGCTGGGACAGAGCCGCGGACGGTTCTGCTCCCTACCGCGGTGGTCCGCGTATGAGGGTCGTAGGGGGAAGCCATTGAATTTGAGAGCTCTGTTGGACTCAGGGGCTCAAAGCAGTTTGGTTACCACTCCCGAGTGGCACGCCAGTTAGGTTTAGTCGTGGAAGACTCGCCTGTGCCACTTCTTGGAGTTGGTGGCATACAAGTGAAGTGTCTGACGGAGCCAGACACTTTGTCACCTTTCTTCGCTGAAGTCCTCCACAATGAGGATCACGACTTCGGCTATGGTAATAGGATACCATTGCGGGTTGGCACCCCTCGACAGACATACCGCCGGGTGTGTTGTCTTTGGTTTCGGGTCTGGATTTGGCCGACCCCTTTGTCTTTCATCCCGGCCCAGTGGACTTGCTCCTGGGCTCGGACGTATTGGGTTGGATTTTGTTGGGTACACCGAAGGCTCTGGGTTCGTCTTCACTGATGGCAGTGTCTACGATTTTTGGTTTTGCCCTGATGGGCCCTGTGTTTGATAATGGCACCGCGGAGGAGCCACCGGTTGTCGCATCTGCGTCATTGGCCAAGACCATGCAAAGGTTTTGGGAGGTGGAGGAGCCACCTATGAGTTCCAGGATGGATCCGGAACACGCTGAGTGCGAAGCCCTTTTTCGATCGACCACGGAGAGGTTGCCCTCCGGTCGGTTTGTAACTGGGTTACCCTTTGTTGCCTCTCGTCCTAGCCTAGGGCAAAGTAGGGCGCTTGCGGAGAAACGACTGCTGTCCATGGAGCGACGTATGCAGCGTGACCACGTACTTCGCGATAAATATATTGAATTTATGCGCGAGTACGAGGATTTGGGTCACATGTCTCCGGCTCGAGTTGATTGGAGCTCAACTGAGCATTATTTACTGCCCCACCACGCGGTGGTGAAGGCCTCAACGGGCAAGTTGCGGACTGTCTTTCGATGGGTCCGCACCCACTTCGAACGGGGTTTCGTTGAATCTGTGTTTGCATTCGGGTCCCAAATTGCATAGGGACATAATTGACATCATCTTGAACTTTAGAAGACATCAAGTGGTTTTTGGCGCGGACATCCGGATGATGTTCCGCCAGACAGTCATACATCCTGAGGACAGGCGATTCCAGTTGATACTCTGGCGTGAGCGCCCTGAGGATCCTGTGACGGTGTATGAACTCAACACAAACACGTATGGTTTGAAATCTGGTCCCTATATCGCCATCAGATCATTGCTTGAATTGGCAGAGCGGGAACGGATCCGCTTTCCCCGTGGGGCTTCCGTGCTGTCACGTGACTTGTATGTAGATGACGTGTGCACCGGAGCCCAAAGTATTGAGGAGGCCCTCCTACTGCGGGATGAATTGATTGAAATATTGAAGACAGGTGGCTACGAGCTACGTAAGTGGTTGTCTAATGAGCCTAGAGTTCTAGAAGGGATCCCGGAGGATCACCAACAGAACCCTCACCTGTTTGAGGATGTGGATGATCCCAACAGGATAGCGGTGCTGGGCATGCAGTACCAGCCGCTAACCGATATTTTTACATTCCAAGTGGACTTGGAAATACCAAAGGTCTGGACTAAGAGAACGGTGTTGTCCGTAATAGCTCGTATGTTTGATCCAAGCGGTTGGATCAGTCCAGTAATATTCTCTGCCCGAAGTGTCTTCTTCAGAGACTTTGGACTTTGGGCGTCTCGTGGGACGAGCCGCTGTTTGGCTCTCCATTGGATGATTGGCTCGAGTTGTTTTCATCGATTAAGGAAGTCAATCGGATTGCCTTGCCTCGTCGAATATTGCCACCCGGGAAATATCGAGCCAGCCTGCATGGCTTTTGTGACGCGTCGGAGCGAGGCTACGCCGCGTCAGTCTATATGCGGACAGTTGACGCCGATGGCCGGGTCAATGTCTCGCTTTTGTTAGGGAAGAGCAAGGTCGCCCCCATCGGGACTAGGCTGACTATTCCCAAGCTTGAGTTGAGTGGAGCTCACCTTCTCTCTAAATTGTTGCATCACGTTGCCAGTGAGCTGGCGACCACGGTCGAGATACGAGACATCTTCGCCTGGTCGGATAGCCGGGTCGCGCTTGCATGGTTGCGCGCGGCGTACCTTGGAGGTTTTTGTGGGAAATCGGGTTTCCCAAATCCAGAATGATAGGAATTGATATAACATGGAGACATGTGCCGGGAGAGCTTAACCCAGCGGACTGTGCTTCCCGAGGTTGTACAGCTTTTAGAATTGGTGTCACACCCGCTCTGGTGGGGTCCAGAGTGGCTGATGGGATCAAAAACTTCTTGGCCTGTCTGTCAGACAGATGTTACTTCTTTGAGTTTGACTGGGCTCCGTGTACATGCTGTAGTCGCTGAGACGACGTCGGAGCCGGATTGGCTACTTGCTCGGTATAGTAGCTTGGATAAGCTTCTGGATGTTACCAGTTGGATTAAGCGTTTCATACATAATTGTAGAAACCCACAGGCAAAGCGGTTGGAGCCGATTGCAGGTGCAGAAGAGCGCCGGAGCGCATTGTTGCATTGGGTCCGTGTCGTGCAGACCGGACGGTTTGAGTCAGAGCTTCGTATTTTGCGCGACGGACGCGCTAAGTTGAAGGGCGGGGTCGCTCGTTTGAACCCGTACATCGACTCGGATGGGCTTCTTCGGGTTGGAGGCAGGCTCCGGAAGGCGGATCTTCCATATGAGACTCGCCATCCTCTGTTGTTGCCCAAGGGCGGACCCTTGGTGCAGCTTTTGGTGTCTGATCGACACATTCGTAACGCCCATGCTGGGTGCAATGCTTTGTTGGCTATTTTGCAACGCGAGTTTTGGATTTTGTCTGCCCGAAGAGCAATCCGTAGTGTCCTGTTTCGATGTATTGCATGTTATAGGTTGAAGGCATCCACGATGCAACCACAGATGGGTGATTTGCCCGCTGATCGAATCCGACCTTCGAGGCCGTTTGACGGCGTTGGGACCGATTTTGCCGGTCCCTTTTCGATCAAGGCTTCTCCCTTTCGTAATGCCCGTATTGTGAAGGGCTATTTGTGTGTATTTGTTTGTTTGGCCACCAAGGCTGTCCATTTGGAGGTGGTATCGGCTCTGACTACGGAGGCCTTCGTCGCCGCGTTGGATCGCTTTGTTTCGCGTCGAGGTCTACCTTCCCTTATTAGGTCTGATAATGGCACAAACTATAAGGAACTGTAAATTATCTTAAGGATGTTTCTGTGTTTATTGATAAAAATTGTACTAGTTTAAGTCAAATTGCTGCCCAAAGGGGAATAACCTGGAAGTTTAGTCCCCAAGTTGCCCCCATTGGGGAGGGATTTTTGAAGCGGCTGTGAAATCCGCAAAGACCCACCTCCGCCGCATTATCGGAGAAACGGCTCTAACTTTTGAAGAGCTGGCCACAGTGTTTTGTAAAGTTGAGGCGGTCCTCAACTCTCGTCCTCTCTGTCCGCTATCTCCAGATCCAAATGACTTGGAAGCTCTCACCCCTGGTCATTTTTTGGTGGGAGGGCCTTTGAATGCCCTGCCCGAATACCCGTGGAAGGACGAACGCGTATATCGGTTGTCGCGTTTTCAAATGTTGCAGCAAATGAGCCAGGACTTTTGGCGTCGCTGGTCGCTTGAATATTTGCATTTGCTGCAGCAAAGAGTGAAGTGGACAGACAGGACTGAGCCTCCCAGGGAGGGTGATTTAGTATTGTTAAAAGAGGCAAATTTGCCCTCATTGCTTTGGCGACGAGCTCGCATATTACGTTTGATTCTTGGCGGAGATGGCACTCCGCGTGTGGCTGAGGTGTTGGTCGACGGTTCGATTTTAAGGAGAGCTGTGACCTCTCTCGCCCGCCTTCCCGTAGAGTAAGCTAGCGGTCTGCTTCTCAGACCGGGACGGGGGATGTTTGTAATATATTGATTGATGTAAAATCTAAACGCATAATGAAGCCTGAACTCTAACGTCCTGGTACTTTTCGGGCGTTCCTAATTGGCAACATTGCGGAGGTGGTATCGAACATACGCGCACGAGGCCTTGCCTTATTTCCTATAGCCACCATCTTGGGTTGTTGCATTTTGAAGCCGCGCGGCATGTTAAGACTTTTGTTTGTAATAACTGACCATTTTGAGTGATAATTGTGAATTTCCTGTTTGTTAAATAACTATTGAACGTTGTGGTTGTGTACCCGTCATGGTGACTTTTTCTTGTGAGAGGTGAAACGTGGCTGGCTGTTCACATCCGGTTTGGACTTTGGAAGAAATCTATTTATTTGTCTGGGGAATTGAGATCTCATAGGGTTAGGTTGGGTGTTTAGCGACTGTACCATAATCCGAAGACACTCAAGTTTGGATCCGAAGAGAAAGAAGATTTAATTTGGTAAGTGTTCAATTGTATTTAAGTTATAGGTTAGGTTATCATATAGGGCCCTGTAGCTCCCTTCATAAGCTACGGTGGTAGCAGACTGCGTATAGCTTAAGTTAGATTCTAGTCGGAAAACAGACGTAAATGCCGAGATCGATTTTTACCGGTATTTTTTTTAAATTTGGCGGCTTACAGAATTCTTCCCGCCGCATTCGTTTGTCCGGCAACCACGCGGTACATTTTCTGGTAAGCAGAGCGTAGAACGGCTTGAAAAATATAACTATTTCGAAAAATAATAGTTTACGGATAATTGTAATATGAAATACGTATACCAATGCGAATATATAAGATAATAAAAGTGATATATATGAGGAAAATATATGCGTTTATGAGTTTTAGCGAGAGAAAAGATAGCGATGTGGGGTATGCGAGATTGAATGAAATATGCGATAAATGTATTTTTGTGTGATTTGTATGGCGATGAAAGCGAATTTTAGATAGGAATAATTGAATCCGGGATAAGGAATAGCGGACGCGGCTCGAAGGAACATAAAAATAATTGACTTGACTTCAATTTTTATAAAACGTCATCAAAAAATGCTCATTAATGAACGATTTTTACTATGTTCATTTCCATATATATTATAGTCTATGGTCTCATATGCAGTTCTTCACCAGATTCCAGATCTTCAATTTTTATACGTCATCAGAAAATGCTCATCAGGTGAACGACTTAAAATGTTAAGGCACCATTCTTATTATTTCTTATAGTTAGTTGTTCTGTTAAGGTTCTTGTGATAGCGGGTTTGAAGGACCTAGGGGTGATACTTTAATAAATAAATGCACGATACCTTATCTTCGAAGTTTATTGACCTACGGGCCAGATGTCTTAAACCACGTTTCACAATTTCTGTAAACATACATTTATCTGCTTAATAGCTTATTATTTTTTCGTTGAAAAAAGTTGCTAAATTAAAAAATCTTGTGTGCTAGTAGATTATAGTTTGTAGTTATTGTGGTAGATTTATTTTGCAGTGAATAAGTGTTGTGAGTAGCCTATCATTTTGAGCTGTATCTAAGTTTAGAATTCTTTATAAGTTAAACTCAAAATGTAAATTTCTTTGTTGTTAAAATAGGTTTTTGATTTAATTCCTTAAGGTAGAATTTTCTTTTTAAAAAATCTTCTCCTATTTCCAGAACTGTTAATAAAATAAAAGATCGGAAAATCTGTGACGGCGGGAAATTCAAATAAACGGCGCGAAAAGTTATTTCTATCATTACTTCTAGAAAATAAAATTCTTACCAAATAAATTTTCAAATAAGAAATACATTTTTGATTTTCGGTACGATAGTTTTTATAGAGACGAAAAATATATTTATCTAATTTATATAAGCAGAAAATATGATGAAGATAAAGCATTTGGATTTAAAACTTCGTTGTACCGTTTTAACAAGTAAAAATCGAAGAAAAACAAATCTAGTTTGTTGATAGGTACCATTTAGAAATATAAAATGATTGTGATATTTAGTTGACATCCGCGTTGATGTGGCGAAAAACGTAAACTAATTTACAATTAAAAGAATGATATGCCAAGGCGCGGCGATAAGTTGCTGACTATACAAAATAAAAATAGAGAAATGTGTGGTTTGGACCATACAAACGCGAATGGGCAATACGAAAAACTGTTGCTTACTGTACAAGCACGAACCAGTACCAATTTTAAGAAAAGATTTGTAATAATAATAATAAAATTACTCTAAAAAGAAAAAACTGTGTCAAATTATTTAATACTCTAAATCAAATGTCCATCGTTTCTACAATATGAGTGAAATCCCACCAAAAACATTCTAGTCTAGCCAGTTTCGATGTGGAGCTGTTTGTTTATCTCTAAAAAGTGGCTAGACAAAGTCGTTCCATTTTATTCAAAGGTTTACTGCGTTCTTTATTATTATATTTAATGTTGCAGGAGTTAAAGGTTCAGGTTGCGGTTCTTCCGAATACAAAACCAGAGCGGTCGAGATTTCATAATAGTTTTAGATCGATAAGACAAAAGCTCCATCGTAAACATGTAGGTTTTACAGGAAGTTGATTTTGTCAGAAACAAAGTCCTTACTATTCGGGCGAATAAATGTCTACATAATAAAAAAAGATAATTGACTATTATGCGACTTTATTATGCTTATGTCTTACTAAGTATAAAACTCAACAAAATATTTCAGAAAATATTAACAAATGCGACTTAAGCGTTTCATTATACTCTGAGGAATATGAACATAATTTATTTAACAGTACTCGTCATCAAATGATGAACAATTATGGCACCAACCGAAATCAATTGTTCCGTTCCATCACAAAAAAAATGGGATTCTCACATTTTGACCTCTTTTTACGGGATATAATTTATTAACAAATTCTAGTAAACAATTCACTTGCGATCGGCGAATTTGAATCGCTAAGTTTGTAGCAGAAGACAAGTCTGAGGCTAGCTCAAGAACAGCTTTCGTCACTCCGAGTACGAAAATTATATGCAAAATGATGAATGATGTTAGATTGCCACCAATCCCGATCTTCTTTTTTGACTACCTAATACTAGATCGTAATATGGGGTATGCACGATGCATGGCTCAATTTAGTCGTCAACTGGTTCGTATTAAGAGTTGATGGTAGGCCTGTGTCCGTTATGGTATATTTCTCGGTGCTGCTGAAGCTGCGAATTTTTAAACAGAAGGTTTACATTCCCTTCCCCAGCCAACGCGTTGTCGTGCAGGACGAGGCCGCCGACCTAGAAGAGTCTCAATATCCAGTAATATCAAGAGCCGCGCAAGCAAGCATTTCAAATGAGCCCCGCCGATTATACGATTGTAGTTTCACGGGCAGTATCCAGGTCCCAGGATCAATTATGGCGCACCGTAAGTAAACCTTATCATGTTTGCCAAATCGATGCTTTGCCTCGCAAGGTAAGCCCGCGTAATAGGCGGAGGGCCGAGTTCCATCTCAATTAGAGAAATTGAGCGAGTCCTTCAGATATGGATATATATATATATATATATATATATATAGCGGTGCAGATAGGCAATTATATATATATATATTTTTTTTTTTTTTTTATAACATAGGGCGGCAAACGAGCAAGCGGGTCACCTGATGGTAAGTAATCACCGCTGCCGCATGGACCTTCACAACACCAAATTATCGCAGGAGTGTTGCCGACAGCACTAAAGAAGACGTAGGCTCGTTTTTGAAGGTTCCAATGTCGTATCAGTTCCGGGAACACCGCCGCAGGAAGCTGATTCCGCAGTTTGGTCGTACGTGGCAAGAAGTGTCTTTTAAAACGCACGGTGGTTGACAGCCAATCATCCAGGTGGTTTGGATGAAATTTCAGTTTATGGCAGGTGGTATGGTGGTGAAATTTTGCGGCGGGTATTAGGTCAAACAATTCCTCAGAGCACTCCCCGTGAAAAATGCGGTAGAAAGATACACGAGGATCCAACATCCCTGCACCAGAGCCAGAGGATCAGGGCGGCCGACGAGAGTCTCGTCGTCGACCATGCGTATCGCACGACGTTGGACGCGGTCAAAAGGGAGAAGTTGGTATTGAGGAGCCCCGGCCCAGAGGTGGGAAACAATATTCCATGTGCGGCAACATGCGCGCTTATACAGCTGAAGGCGATGCGCCGAAGTGAAATATCGCCTCGCTCTGCCGAGGACACCCAATTTTTTAGAAGCCAACTTAGCCTTATCTTCAAGGTGACCGCGAAATTGAACGTCGCACGAAATCTCAACGCCTAAAATTACGATTTTTGGCTGTGTATGTAGGGAAGCGCCCTGGAAAAGAAGGAGATGAGACAAAGGGGCTTTTTTTCGCGGTAAACGCACAGACTTGTGTTTTCTTGGGGTTAAATTGAACTAGGTTTGGAATTACCCCAGTTTGAAACTTGGTTTAAAGAAGTTTCAACCTCAGATACAAGTTGTTTCGACACTCAAAGACGCGCGCCCGAGAAATGTTACCTTGACCGGAATAAAAGGAGTCCACCGTGCTATTATCTGCATAGCAATGGATGCTGCTGGGTTGCAGCATATCATTGATATGCAAAAGAAAAAAACGTTGGGGACAGAACATTAGCCCTGTGGGACACCAGCATTCACGGGCTTATATACAGAACAAGAACCGTCAACAACGACTTTAATGCTGCGCCCTGTTAGGAAACTGGTAACCCATTGGCATAATTTCTCGGGCAACCCGTAGGAAGGAAGCTTCGATAGAAGAGCTTTGTGCCAGACCCGATCGAAGGCTTTCGCCATATCTAAACTGGCCGCCAGGCCCTCCCCTTACTCTCAACCGCTTCCCGCCCATTTATGGGTCAGGTATATGAAGATCGCCAACGAACCGCCCATGACGAAATCCGTACTGGCGATCGCTTGTGAGTTGTGGTGCTCCTCCAGGTAAGATAGAAGCTGGCGGTTTATAATGGATTCCATTATTTTGGAGAGCAGGGAAGTAATGGCAATAGGCCTGTAATTGCCAGGATCAGAGCGATCACCTTTCTTGGGTATTGGGTGAACTAAAGCAGTCTTCCAAAGCCGACGGGACAACGCCTGTAGCGTAGGAGTGTTGAAAAAGGCGCGTCAAAACCGGAGTCAACTCAGGAGCGCAGGTTTTGGAAGCACAATGGCAGGGATTCCGTCAGGCCCATTGGACTTATGAATTTCGAAGGAGAGAGTACCTTCCGGACAGATTTTTGAGTAAACCGGATGTCCGGCATAGTACTCGCACAACGTGAAAATATTCGGGGGTATTTCCCCCCGTCATCCAAAGTCGAGTTGAACGCAAAAAAGGTACCCAGGAGATCGGCTTTCTCTTTTGCATCGTGGACCAAGGTGTCATTTGCCGTGCGCAAAGGTGGAAAAGATGGTTGACAAAAATTTCCCTGGACGGCTTTGGCAAGAGACCAGAATGATCGTGTACCCGAAGGAAGTTGGGCCAGTCTCTCACCAATTCTCCCGATATGTTTCGCCTTCGCAGTAGTCACAGCTTTTTTTTAGGGATCTGGAGGCAAAATTATACTCCCTCACCAGGTCGTTCGCTAATGGATCCCTAGTTGCCATTGCATTGGACCAGGTCTGAAATCGTGTTTGCTTTTGGCTATACGCCTCTTTTAAAGAACGGTCAGAGCAGAACTGAGACACCACCAACAGGCACAACAGAACTTGGACAACAAAAAAGGGGGGTTCCATGCCCTGCCTTTCCACTTCAATAACAGAGTCGGCAGCAGCAGCAGGAGCATCCCGAAGCGAGAAACAAACCCTGTCCCAAGAGGTAGGAAGAAAAGAAGTTCACATCCCGTGATACTGCTGACTTAAAGTGCCAAACACGGCGGCTACCGAGAGAACGGAGCCGTAATTTGCGTGTGGATGGTACTATGCTCCGGATTAGGCAATGGTCTGATGAGCCCGGTGGAGCATCAACAGAGACTTTATAGCCATCCGGATGGGAGGTCAACAGAAGATCAAGCCGTGAGGGCGTGTGGCCTTCCACATCTGGTATGCGAGTAGGGGCAGAAACCATCTGTGTCAAACCATAGGCCGCGGCAAAGGCGTGAGCAGATCTACCCGCATGATCGGTTTTTCCGATTGGAGCCATTCTATATGGTGGGCATTAAAGTCTCCAAGAATTATAATTTCTGCTGATGGGATCTGCTGCAGAACGTAATCTGTCGCCATACCGATATGCTCCATGAGTCGGTCAGTTTCGGTATCACCACTATGGGACCTGTAGAGGCATGCATAGACGCGAGGGTGGTCGTCACAATCTACACGAAGCCATAAAGTAGACAGGTCTTTGCCTTCAAAATTGCATAGACGGCGAACACAGACATCGTCCCTTACAAATACGCATACGCCAGCATGTGGCACGAATTTGTGCTCAATTTTGTAGCCGGGGTAAAGTAGGTATGACGCATCTGACGGAGACGATATCTGGGTTTCCGTTAAAAAGAATAAGGCCGGCTTTTCTGTCTCCAGATGGTAGTGGACTGAATTAAGGTTGGAATGAATACCCCTGATGTTGCACATATGGATGTGAAGTGCATGGGGGGTGCCGCAGCCTTATCTTGGGCAATGACGAGCGGGATTTTGCCCTCCCCAGAGTACGTAGGGCGGCCCAAGCATGAATGCTCAGGGAGGGATTCTCCTGTACGTAACGTACCGGTACCCTCCTGGGGTACTCTATTACTTTTAAATTCCGCTGCCATATTTGGGGGAGGGGGATGGGCCTCCGGCTCTCTCACTCACCGAACGAAGCATAGAAGCCATGAAGCTACTACTCAAACGTCAATTTTCTGTGAGAGGGGTTTTCCCCGGACGAGCCTCACTACATGCTACCAGTAAAATGAATTTTTGCCATTAGCAGGCACTACCACAAACATTACTGCAATGGTTTCAACTCCAATTGTAAGTTCTCAAATGTGTTAATAAATAAGGGCAAGATTCAAGACGATGTCACATTATCACAATATGGATATGGTTTCTTCCAGTAAACGACAGATGCTATAATACTCATCCGGGCATCCTATTAGAGTATTTGATTGCTTTTGAAGGTTGGTATAAGGATTCCTCTAGTGGAGGAGCTGAAACAAGTGAAAATCTTACCTTCCCCGAGCTCTCCCCTGATCTGTTGCGTCCATCTCTGTGTCGCATGGCTGTGATGGACTGACAGGGTCCGCTTCATCAGAGTCGCTTTCTGTTTTACAAATGTTGGCTGCGTCTGCTGGCTGCGGGGGACCTGCACACATATGATTCTCATGATAGATCAGCATTAGTGACAAATTTCCCTAAATTGGAACTAGCAGCTGACATCTCTCAATCAATCATCAGCAATGTTACTGCTGAATATCAATGGAAATATCAGTGAATGTTTGAGTTCCAGCGAAGAGAATACCAAAGATCTAATAAAGATTCTTGGGATTGGCGAGTTCTGGTAATTTGTGTAACAAGTTGGGTGAGGTTGCTATTAGAATACATTGTCACAAAACTTTCGTGTGGTTTATCCAGTGTATTACTAATTACTAGAGGCCATTTCAGCTTAGGAAGGTTGAAATCACCGATTATAATGACATTCCTTTGGGAAGATGCCTTTCCTATAATATCAAATAAAATTTCATCTGTATTTTTGTAAGTACTTGATGATGGGCGATAGACACAAGCCATAAGTAGATCCAGGTGTCCATACTGTACATCCAGCCATAGTGCCTCTACTGGTTGATTATGATGTACTGGGTTTGCTTTTGCCTTGATAGGGATATTGTTAAATTCAAATGCAATATAAATAGCTATTCCTCCTCCTTCTCTGTTGTACCTGTCCAGGCGGTGTAGTGTATAACCAGTAGGGTGGGTCAAAAAACACTTTTTTTGTTTTTTTAAATTTAAATAGCGCTTAAAAGATGTCACATGGGCTTATAATGACATGTGCAAAATATTATGTGTGTATTTTGCATATGTACAACTGTCTCCGGATTCACTTCAAAGTTTCTGAAAATATGCCACTATTTTGAGGTAACTTAGAGCCAAGTTTTATTTTTCATTAGACTTAACCTGTTTTTTGACAAAATATTACAATGATATTACAAAAAAATGTGAAAAAGAAAGAAAAAAGTTTTATTCATTAAACTTAAGGTAGTAGGTAGAGTAGGGGGTCAGAGGTCACCGGTTTATACTTCTATCCTCTTTCGTCCGAGACATCGTTATAGGCAGACGTGCATAGTGCTCCACTCATATTTTATAGTTTGTGTTTTGCAAAAGTAAACTTTATTCATTAGCAATTTTGGTTCAAAAAAAAATTCGACTATACCAAACAATTCAACAATTTTATAATTTTAAAACAATTCAACAATTTTATAATTTAAAATCACTTCTGCAAGTGTCAGCCGCTGACTCAGCGCCATCGACCGCACGTGGAACCGATCGTGTTACCACACTAATAAGGTACCTACATCAAATTATTAACTTGATTTGCCACAAATCGTTTACGCTGCTACGAAAATCCCCTACGAGCAACGAAGCTGCTACGACACTGACGCAGTGTGCTACGAATATAATATTTGCTCAACCTGTAAGAGCTGTTTTCTGGAACTGTGCATATTCTAATTAATAGATCGCACTTGTCTTAGTCATCATGGACCCGAGAAGAACACCCCCAGCGCACATACAGCATCAGCTACCGCCGTTTATGCCAACGTCGCTGTACCGCGCCCTCAGGCCCTCGTACCCAGGCCCATTTCTGTACCAGCATACGACTCCGATACCCCTTCGGAAAGGAGCGAACGTGGTAAAACAACTGCACGCTCCAAAGGAGGCGAGAAACTGAAGAAGATATCCAGGACCTCAGGTCTGAAATGAGAGAGCATTTTAATGCTCTATCTAATATAGTGGAGAGCCGTTTCACTGAAATTAAGACTCAAAACGATAACAACAACATGGAACTTATCACAAGTATCCAATTCCTCACTGAAAAATATGAGATAGCCATTGAAAAATTAAAATTCCTGGAAGAGGAAAGGGACAAAATACATATACAAATGCTCGAAGAAAAGCTGGAGGAAACCGAGCGTAAATTTAAATCAACGGGACTAGAGATCCGAAATGTACCTAGAATGACAGAGAGCGTAAACCGCTTTGAGACAAAAGCGGAAATATGTGATTTTGTTAAAAACCTGGCGACTTCTGTGGAGGTTGAGTTGCAAGACTTCGAAATACAGAATCAACAATAAAGAAGGTATGAAAACCATTAGAGTCGACTTCTGTAGTGTTCTCAAAAGAGACCAAATTCTCAGAGCCGTTAAAATTTTTAACAAAATTAAGCCCAAGGAGAAAAACTGCATTCTGGACACTTGAAATTATCATCACCGATAAGACCAGTATATGTTTCAGAAACCCTCACATATAGGGCCCAAGGACTCTATTCCAAAGCTCGGCACTTTGCGCGGCAATACGGTTACTCCTTCTGTTGGACAGCCAGTGGAAAAGTATACCTAAGAAAGTCTGAGCGCGAACCATTGATACGGATTGAATCTGAGACCGACTAAAGCAAAATCGCCCAGCCACAAGAATGACTATAATATGCGTGATTAGACGGTTCGACTTCTGTCTATTAGAAAATGTGTTAACTTTTTTTTTTTTTAAGTTTCATATTTTAAAACACTATATAGCATAATTTTAAGTTCATGTTTTTATTTTGTAAACCAGAAAAAATACACTACAGGAAAGTGCACCTAATTACCCACAATTGCCACATATACTTTTTGCATTACGTTGTTAGCTAATATTCTATCTGACTATTGTCAGTATCTATATTTTGCAGCTCTAAAAATAATGTTCATATAAATATAACTGGTACTTAGTGGTTACATCGTTATAGTCAACTAAATTTAAAAATCACTACTGCGAGTGTCAGCTGCTGACTCAGCGTCATCGACCGCACCTTGGTTTTATGTTTCAAAATTCGATGGAAGTAGTATCACACTTGAGATATCTTCATAAAGGTTGAGTGGAGATCTTTAGTAAAATCACATAATGATTTATGATGTTTATTGTAACGAATCCAAATATCAATTAAACTATCTATTAACTACACTAATACTAATACAAAATAGCTTACGCATCATTCCATGCTACACGCGCCGTTGTCCTACTTATTGACTTGTGCAATTTACGGAAACATACGAGTTCAATATACTACAACTCCCCTGAAAAAGTACCAGGTAATACCACCGGATCAATTGAAAAAAAAATCGTATAGCATGAAATGATTTACAAATTGTAAAAAGTAAACTTAAACTAAAAAGATTTTTTTCTAAATTCTATTTTATTTCTTATTAAATAATTTCTTATTATTTTTATGTACAATATATTCTTTATTATCTTTTAAAATTTTCAAATTTGGTGACATATCTTCTAATACTTCGTATGGGCCATTATATACATTTTCTAACTTATCGCCTATCTGATTCTTAACTAAAACTAGGTCGCCTACCTTATATTCTACAGGATGTACATTTTTATCATAATACAATTTTCTTAAATATTTAGATTGCAATAAATTTTTCTAGCATCTGCCTGTGCCCTTTGGAGCCTAAATTTCATTTCCAAGGGGTAGCTATCAAAATTGTACAGAGGGTCTACACCGCTCTGTAGAGTGTTAGGCAGAGAACACTGTTTACCGAAAACTAATTCGTATGGCGTGTATTTTGTCTCAGAGTGTACAGTTGTATTAAAACTAAAACACCAGTATGGTAACCAAGAGCTCCAGTTACTTTTATTTTGTTCACACATTATTCTTAAATATGCACCTAAACTTTTGTGCGTATTTTCGAGAGCACCTATTGTCTCGTGGTGATAAGAAGTAGAGTTCAGTTTATTTATATGTAACAAGTTACAAACTTCTGTCATGACAGATGACATAAACTCTGTACCCTCTATCTGTAATAATTTCCCTAGAACTCCGGCATTTTAATACAAATATTATTTACAAACACTCTCGCCTTTACACTTTCCGAATCTTTTCTCTGTAAAGGGAAAGCTTCAACAAATTTCGATAAATCGCATTGAGTGGTAAGAATATACTTGTAACCATCGTCATCAACTTGGATGGGACCCATAATATCCAAGGAGACTCTCTCAAAGCGCTACTAGCCGTAGAAGTGATTTCCATCGGCTGTTTGGTTTGTCTGTTAGTATGTTTCTGTATTTGACACTGTTTACATTTTCTGACATAATCCTCACGTCTTTAACTAGACCGGGCCAGAAATAATGTTTCTTAATATTATTTAACATCCTATTCATACCTGCGTGGCCACTAGTAGGTAGAATGTGAAAATCGTTAAGAATAACTTTTTTATCATCTTGATTGAATATCTTACGTACTTCTTTAGTTATAAGGTAAACGTAACGTCTTTGTTTTCAATTTATGTAAAAAACTTGCAAACTATTTTAATATAATACTCATTTTGTTTATTTTTAATAATGAGTAATTCATCGGCATTTATTTTACTACATAAATTTTCAAATCCCTCACTAACACCTGCGCGGTAGATAATGATCGGCATATCTAGGTATATTGCCGAGTAAGACGATATGTATGCGCATACTTTGTTTCTGATAACATAGGTTTTTGATATTTTTTACTTATTTCATTCAAGTTATTATGGGAAATAAAAGTTCTGTAAAAATTTTAGGTTTTTTCAGTATTTCTACAGCTGTAGGTTGATCAGACCTAGAGCTGATAGAATCATTATTTGTCGAGTTAGTAGTCAGCGCTTGTCGGTATTGTCAGATGTCTGTAACCTACGAGTTTGAGCGCGAGTCAAATTTGATAGTGTCTGTTCTCTCATGTTTTTCAAGTCATTTGAAGTCAAAGTAATTCGGCTATTTCAATGCATCTGCGAAAGCTGCATTCAATGTTTGCCTGGTACATACTCAATGTCAAAGTCATATTCTTCCCGTGAAGTAAAGTCTAAACTTAGTCAGTCGGCTCGATGGGTCTTTAAGCCCAAAGAGTGTAAATCAAAGGTTTGTGGTCAGTGTAAATCTTAAATTTTTTACCATATAAATACGGCCTAAAATGACGTACTGCCCACACAATAGCTAATAATTCTAAATCAATTATAGGATATCTAGTTTCTGCCGGTTTTAAGTTACGGCTCGCATACAATGCTACTACTTGTCCATTGCTGTTAGACAATATGGCGCCAAGTCCTATACGTGACGCATCTGTTTGTAAATTAAAAACATTACTATCTGAAAAATCGGGATAAGCTAAAACGTGGTGGTTTCATGAGTACATTTCTTAAGGATTTAAATGCATGTTCACACTCAGGTGACCATTCAAAAGTGATATTCTTTTTGCATAATTTATTCAAAGGATATGCGATATTAGCAAACTGAGGAATAAATCGCCTATAATAATTTGCAAAAGCAATGAATCGTTTTACTTCATCACAATTCTTTGGGACGGGATAATTTTACCAAAGTTTCAATTTTACATGGATCAAGGTAAAATTCCATCTGATGTAATTTTATGGCCTAAATAAAACTATTTCTTTACGCAAAAATTCACATTTTAAAGGATTTATTTTAAATTTACGTTTCTCAACCTATCGAAAACACTAACACCAAATTTTTTGAATGATCCGAAATTGACTTTCCTGTTACGACTATATCATCTAAATATAAAAAGCTTGTTTGTAATTAATGCCGGACATAGCGATTGTCATTAACCTCGAAAAAACACTAGGAGATGTTTTGAGACCCATGGGGCATCGTTTCATCTGATACATTTTATCTGTTGTAAATGCTGTATATTTTCTAGAATCATTTTCTAATTTTAACTGATACATTTTGTCAACATTAAAAGCTGTATATTTTCTGGAATTATTATCAAGCATAAGTTGATAATAACTTTGAGACAAATCTAATTTTGAAAAATATATACTTCCCGGATAAAGCATCCAAGATATCAGTGATATTTGGCAATGGAAACTTATCGTCAGCAATTCTGTTATTTAATTGACGATATAGTCTATTACTAGTCTCCATTTCTTTTCGTTGGACTTATCTACCTTTTTAGGAACTAATAAAACTGGACTGGACCACTCGGAAGAAGGTTTCTCGATGCAATATCATTATCTAGCATTTCCTGTATTCGTTTTTGGAACTTCCGATTTCAAAGAGTGTGGAATCTCATACGGCTTAACATAAGCCGGACTAACATTGTCTTTTAAAGTAATAGAATGTTCCATTAAATTTGTAACACTTAATCGATCTCCAGGGAGATGAAAAATATCAGCGTACTTGGCACATATTTGCTCAATATTCAGCTGTTCATCCCCATTTAAATAATTCAAATCTAATAAGTTAAATTAAGTTTTTATTCTATTGGTAGAAATACCTTCTTCTTTAAAAAATTACAGACCTCAAAGTCATTAATATTATATATTTCTAAACAAGATAAATCAATAGTTATATCATCGTTAGTAGCATTTAAAATTTTCAATGGAATTCGACCATTTTTAGGATGAGCTACCATACCTCCTATAAAAACTCCTTCTTGTATCTCTTTAGCTAATACAACACAATCATTATTTTTATTGGCAAGTTACCCATTTAATTATTTCACATCGAGCAGGTATACTATGCATATTATTTCACCCATTTCGTTGTATAGGAATACAAACGATATTCTCTGAATTACGTAATTGGAGAAACAGTCCTCATCGTAATTAATAATAGCCTTATATCTTTTAAAAAATTTCTCTACCTAATATCTCCATCATATGAACAAGATAAATTCCTAAAAACATAAAATTTTTCGCTAAATAATACACCATTACTGTAATTTAAATCTAAGTAAACAAAACCTTCTGACTCCAACTTTCCGCTTACACCTCTACTTCCATTATTCTATCATATGTTATATTATCTAATAAATGTTTATATATTCATATTCATATTCATTTATTCACATCAATTTGTAAACGTACATGCATGATCTTAAATTCACATATTTACAAATTTACCTTTGCAGGCGTTGTGAATATAGGGTACAGGAAAATCTACAACTTTTTTCAATAAATATAGTTCACAAAACAGTATTAAATAATTTTAATCATATTCCATGTCAATCCTAAAATGTAAATTTCGTCTGTAATAAATTAATAATTATAGCAAAAAATAAAATAAAAAAACAACATATGGGAATAGTTACAACGTCATTTAGTAAATTATTAATATCACAGTTTGTCATTCCAATAGTCGTTTAGATTATAATAACTTTTAGCAATCATAAATTTTTTTAATTCATTGTCAAATTGTTTACCTTGAAGGGTTTTAATTGAATTTGGCAAATGGTTGTAGGCTTTTATTGCCATGTAATATGGACTACTTTTTGTACAATGCGAGATGTGGGGTAGGTACCACCAAATCATTACCGCGGCGTGAGACGCATCTAACGGTTAGGTTTGTTAAAGCATTTTTTTCAAAAAAGCGCGTGTGCTTCCGTACGAAGCGGCACACCATAAATATACATGCTAGTTACCGTAAGAATATTAAGTTTTTTAAACAGTTCGCGGCATGTTTCTCCTGGCTTAGTGAAAGTTATTATTCTGAAGTGCAACGTTTCTGCATCACAAATACCGCCTGGACTTCGGCTGAGTTTCCCCAAAAGATCAACCCGTATCTTATCCAGGCAGCGGCATGACTGTGGTAAGTAGTGAGGGCGCATTCCATATTCGTATTCTTTTTTCTAATTTGTCGTGAATGCGTAGGAGAATTTACTTAACTTGCTAACAACTGATTCTACATGGTTTTTCCAGGTTAACGTTGAGTCCATTTTTTGATACCCAGGATTGAAAATGTATCTACCATTTCAATATTTTTATTATCAGTGAGATATATTTAAAGGTATTTCATTTCTTTTGGTGGCGTGGCCGAAGATGCATTATTTTAGTTTTTTCGAAGTTCAGCTCCAGTCCTATATTGTCACAATGATTTGTTATCTTTCGGAGGGCCCTCAGAGAGAATATTTTTTAATTCATTTGAGCTGTCGTAATCGCAAGATATAACGTGAGTGTCGCATCATCCGGCGAATAGGACAATTTTATGCGGTTTCGACTACAGTGGGTGTTATTGATATATACAAGGAATAGGTAAGCAACCCAACACGCTGCCCTGTGGGATGGACCCTTGTACCAAGCTACTTAGAGCTTGACCGATACTGTAATATTTCTCTACTGGCTTCGGAATAGTGAGGTATTTGTACGGCTTGTTGTCTATCTGCTAAGTAAGAAGACAGCCAGCAGTTTAGCTGGCCCGCGTATTCCTAGAGCGTCTAACTGCGTCAGCAAGATGTTATGTGCTTTTACTCGATCATATGCCTTAGACATATCCATGAACACTGTTATTACACATTTATTTTTCGTTTAGAGAGTCATATATCTCCTTGCAACAGTCGAATACAGCCGATATTGTCGAGTGGTTTTGCCTAAAGCCATGTTGATTTTTATGTATTACATGAAACTTTTCCATGAATGTACCTATTTTTTTGCAAATCGGTTTCTCAAAGACTTTAGAAAAGACTGATGATGAGAGCAATGGGCCGATAATTAGTAGGACTCGACTTATCTCCTTTTTAAATATAGGTTTTATTATAGTTATTTTTAAGCTGTTCTGGAAATACTCCTTCGTCATATGATTGATTTAATCAAGAAAGTCAATGGTTTTATAAATTCTTCAACGCAGTGTGCCAACAATGTAGCAGGTATTTCATCATAGCCGCTAGTATTATTTCGCTTAAGTCCTAATATTACTTTTTTTATTTCTATTTCCGCTTACGTTGTCTAAAAAAATTCGTATTTGTTAATGTTGATATATTAGATTGCCATGTCAAAGTTTTATTATTATTTACGCTAAGAAAATAATTGTTAAATATGTTAGCTACTTCTTTTAGGACACGTTATAGTTTCTATTATTTTTTATTAATTCTATGTTTTCATACGGTTTAATGTCATTTCTACTAGTATTTATTTTCTCATTTATAATATGCCACATTTGTTTGTATTTATTCTCTAGAATTGTTTATAATTTTTATGTTATGTCTTCTTTTGCAGGTTAGAAATAATTTTTTTAATATTTTGGCTGTATTTTTTTGAATAGTTTTTAAGGTTTTCACTTTTAAATTTAGTTGTAAGATAATGCAAGATACGTTTATGGTAGCAACATTTCCTTATTCCTTTTGTAATCCATTTTGATTTAAACGTCTGTGTGTTCTTTACTTTAACTTTTCTTTTAGGTATATGTAAATCCAACAATTCTTTAACTTTGTTTTCGAATAAATTATAATTGTCATTTGTGTTATTGTTGGGTAAGAAAATGTTTTCCCAGTTTATTTTACTAAGAGCATCTCTATAAGCTTCCATGGTTGTGTTGTTAAAAAAATCGTTTGACTATGTAATAAAAAAAGTTAAGGATTTTTTGAATCGTTCCTTTAATGGAATATGGCCAATGAGTGTTTTTAGTGATCTGAAATCCCGTAATCGTGAACTTCAGCAATCATATTTACGTTATTATTTACGATAAATTGATCAATACACGACAAAGTTTTATCTCGTGTTATCTGCGTTTATTAAGCAAATGTAGACCAAATGATTTTAACAAGTTTATGAATCTTTTGGATTCTTTTTTATTTTTCCTGATATCTATATTAATATCACCGGCTATAACAATCCTTTTTTATCCGATTGCTTAGAAAATGTGATTCAATAGTGCCTCCAGTTGTTTGAAAAATATATCTACATTATTTCCCGGTTGGTATATTGATATTAATAGTAAATTATGGTCCAGTACTTCTACTGCACAAAGTTCACTAATAAATTCAACCGTGAAAGCTTGAATATCAAGGCGCCTTCTCTATGGTATTTATATATTTTTTCGCGAATATTGCGACGCCGCCATGAGTATGTTTTTCCCTAATGAATTTAGCACGTAAATCATAACCCTCCAAGGTGTATTGTTGATAATTGTCAGGTTTTAGCCAATGTTCATTAATTAATATTAAATCTACGTCAAGGTCATTTAGAAGGATTTCTAATTCGTCAGTTTTGTTTGTCAGACTTTGCATGTTTTGACACATAACATTACAATTTTTAGGTACGAAAGGAAGACATTTTTAATATAACACTATCTAAACTAGTATCCAAAGTATCTGATTTTCATTATCCAGATCTGTCATAATATTCGCTTCTTGATGGATACTTGACATAAATCTTATTAGGTTATATACAATATTTTTAATGCCTAGATAGTTTATTTTTCCATCGTGATTATTAAACATTTTAAAAGTGTATTCAAGATTTTTGTTACTATCTAGAATATAACAATACTGGTATTTATAATTATCTACATAGAATAAATGATTAAATAGTTCAATTCTTTTATTATAAATATTAGCTTGCGAATTAAGTTTGAAACTGGGCAAGCATATTATTACATTAGTGTGTT
Organism: Ephestia elutella; assembly: GCA_018467065.1. Lineage (NCBI taxonomy): Eukaryota > Metazoa > Arthropoda > Insecta > Lepidoptera > Pyralidae > Ephestia > Ephestia elutella. The sequence continues at coordinate 48,049 of JAEMBS010000071.1, read as the reverse complement.
GAACCTCTAAGAGCTTAGCTTTAATATAACTAACTAATTCTGGATAATATTTAGATACATAAAAATCTGTCTCTCCTAAAACTATTATACAAAAGTCATTGTACGTAAATCCAATTAATTTTTCCTGCAGTCCATTTAGCAGCTCTTTAATATTTGCACCTGGCTTCCTATAATGGCACATTGTATGGTCTTCAAATTGGCTGTTGAAAACTTTAGATATTTTTTCATTGTCAGTATTACTTAAGATAGCCAGTTTTGATTGTTTATTTATATAGCATATATTATTTATTTCATTTTTTCGAGATTTTTTATTGTCAATTATTTTTCCTACTTCGCAATATTCTGCAACAATATTACTTAATTTTTTCATTATTTCTGATGCTGTCTGGTCGAGATTTTCTTGAAGTTTAGTAATATTTTTGATTAATCCATCTATTTTTGTTTCAATTTGTTCACTGCTATGTTGTTCATATTGGTGAATGTTGGGGTTATAACGAAGGGGCGTTATCTCTCTATTGAAGTCTTGTGATAAAAAACTTCGTCTTTTTTTACCCCTAGGAGTGCTTAAGTGCTTGATGCTGGTAGAGTCTACACATAGCTTTTTGAGTGTATCTATTTCCTGTGCCTGTTTTTCCGTTTGTCTTTTTAGTTCATTTTTTTCTACAATTGTGTCATCGAGTTCGTTTTGTGTGGACTCCAATTTTTGTTTCAATTGTTCGTTTTCTATTTGTATTTTATACAGCATTTCTTCAATTTCCTGGCTTATAAATTCTGCATTTTTGGGTAGCATTTGACTGTCGAGTAGATTTAGGGAGTCGGTTGATAAAGACTTAGCTATTGTAGCACTTGGTGGAGGGACATTGGATTTTTCTGGGCTAATAGTACAGATTATGTTGCCATCCAATAAGGTTAAGATTTTATTTGTGTTTGTTTCCCCTGTCATATTATCTGCAATATTTGTAGTAGAGTCTGTACTCACTGTGTCGCTTGGTGAACTCTTAGATTCTACTGGGCTAAGATTATGAATCGGTTGTTCATTTTCTTGACTTAAGTATTCGTTTGCAGGTTTGTCAACTATAGAACTTGTATCCGACGTATATTTCTTCCTTCTTGTCATAGGCTTATCTGTTTGGTGTTTTAATTCCGGTTTAGCTACTGGTTGTTTTGTCTTCTTTGTCTTACAAGATGCACACTTCCAATTATTTTTGTGTGCGGGTGTCATTGTGTTATTAAATCTTTTTTCAGGACTTTTTTCATACTGTCTTAACCATTCATATTTGATTACGCATAAGTTAGCTCCACTATCTACTAATAAATTTACTTTGCTATGATCATCTAAGTTAAATGAAATATTACTACATGTATTACAGCTAAAAATAAAATCATTATCTACTTTAGGAACGAAAAAACTTATTATTTTCCAAATTATTGTTATTTTTTCGTTCTGATCCTACATTACATTCAAAATCAGTGTGCTGAACGCGCGAAAAAGAAGCGCGGCCACGGCCACGCGCCACACGTGTAGGGGCATGACCGCGCCACGATGACGTGCTCTGTTGCTGACTATGCATGCTATTGAACTGTGAATTATTTCGCAATAAAGGAAATGTCGAACGATTTGAGCTATTGCGAAAATTACAATTTGACAAGCCTCGCCCGCGGTTTTGTCCATATCTATTTTGGTTACTATAATGTCCCCTATAATTTCCACGAAAATTTCTCCCTGTTATGATTGACACTCATAAGATTATGTGTATCTGGGGTGGTGAGCGCCTGTTCATCAACAGCGGCTCTAATAGCCTCAGGAAGAGACTCAAATCGCTGAGATGCGATAATGGTACTTAACCTTGTGTTGGTGAGACCATCTGAAAATCTTTTGATCGCTAATTTCTCATTAATAGGCCGGAGAATAGTATAACTACTGTCGTCCCCATTAGCCTGAGCTATGGTTAAATTAACAAAAAGTTCTCTAATTCTGAACCAAACTTTTCTATAGACTTGTTACCTTGTTTTACACGCAATAATTGGTTTTGCAAAGACACTGCGGACTTTTTCTGGATAAGATGAGTTTTCATATCCGTCAACAAACTATCTACAGTACTATAAGTTGATTTTAACCGTAACTTTAGCACTAGGAGAAAGTCGAGATTTTAAAACGAAATTAATTAATTGCGGTTTTAGCTGATCACTTATTTGAGAGCTGTAAAGTTGAATACCATCAATTAATTGCTTGGGTTACCTGTTCTTTACCCGTCATAACCGGAAGCAAGGCAATCGCCGTCTTAAAATCAAACGTTGAACTCATTGTGATCTCGTTATCAGATTCTGCTTCAGAATAAGATGAGTTCGGACTCTCGTGTCTTGTTGTAGGCCTATACGTAACTAATTTACAAATACTAGAATATATTTCTCGATATCATCTTACCAACTTATTAATTAAAACTAAATCTGTCGTGGCTTTATTTCTAAATTATCAGTTTGAATCTTAATTTTAGTGCAAAATACACTTTTTAAATTTCTATCAGACAGCTTTCAGCTTCTAATAATTTTATATGCTAATCTCCAGAGTTTCTTCTCTCTGGTCCCAATTTAATCAAATATTCTTTAAATACAATAACTTATTGATTAATTCACGTAATTCTGCTGTCATATCATATAATTATTAATAACTTTTATAAAGAAATATATGTGTTAACTATTAATATTTAAAAAATTTAATTGACCTAATTGACCCATAACGAAGTAAAATAAATTGAACTTACAGCCTTTTTCCCGCATTTTGCGTTTTAACGTATTTTACAAAACACCACAACGGGAGACAGGGGTGGGCTGCTGTATTTTGGCCTCTGTTGCGGTGGCTTGGCTCGGCTGCTTGGCTCTGCTTCTTGAGTGGACTGGAGTTGGCTACTGCTTAGCTGCTCTTACATGGACCATGGACATCTGGTTCCTTCGTGGGCCGGGATTACCTCTGGGACACCGGGATCCTCTGCTATACAGTGGCGCAAATGCCGGGATAACCTCTGGACAACTGCTTACTGCTCCTGGCTAACGCCGGACACGGCTGCCAATTCCAAATTTGAGCTTTTAGACGATTCTTGCTCTATTCATTTCCTCGCAGAGTCATAATTTGTTCCTTGCGACTCTTTTTATATACCCAAAGTATAGAATAGTGAGTACGATCAGAGTTAAAATGACGATGAGCAAAATGTCGGTGCGGGTCAGAGCATCACCAGTTCCTCTTGGAAAACAGCTTGGGCATCACCGCTGGCGGTTTGTGCAATGATGACGTCTTTCTTTGGTGTTGGTAGAGCCCATTCTTCAGTTGAAAGTAGACGTGTTGAAACTCTTCTATTTTCTCATATATCTTCATAATTTGTTTTCAATCTTGAATTTTCATCCAATGTTCTAAGTGGCAGGGTCGCCATGAGATATCTTCATAAAGGTTGAGTGGAGATCTTTAGTAAAATCACATAATGATTTATGATGTTTATTGTAACGAATCCAAATATCAATTAAACTATCTATTAACTACACTAATACTAATGTTACAAAATAGCTTACGCATCATTCCATGCTATACGCGCCGTTGTCCTACTTATTGACTTGTGCAATTTACGGAAACATACGAGTTCAATATACTAAGTACACTCATCACATTGATTTTGTTTCCTATAATTAAAATAATAGTTTTAAATCAAAATTTTGTAAATATTTGACCTTATATACATCCATAAATAAGCACGCATGCATGTACAAATGTTTAAATTTTATTGTTAATTTTACCAAGTTTCTATTTGTATCATTTATGTAAAGAGAGGAGTCCCTGTAACAGGCAAAGTTTTTACTTAGCGCAGGGCTCCAGTACTTGTAATTTGTAACTTCTTTTCTTTGGTAATAAATGATTTATGATTATGATTTATGATTATACTTTCTTGCGCGGCACATTTCACGCGTGAGTGAGACTAAAGCTATTAATGTGGTTGGTTGTTTTTTTGCGCGTATATGTGTACTTAATTAAGATTTGAACATCATAGAATCAATACCTACTATTTCTTGCACTCATCAGATTGATCTCGAAACCCTGAAGATATATCAATTATAAAGCACGTATTACACCCTAATTCCATACTGACGTCTCGAAGAGTCACCTTGATAGCAAAGCAAGAATTGTTTCAAAATATCAGAAGAGATACTACAAAAATGCAGGATCTAATATTTATTTTTCACTTTATATACTTTCTACTTGTTCTGATTTTATTAAGCCTGTCGACTGCAACAACGACAGTGAGCTCTTTCCCCAAAAGAAAAACCTACACAACTATCGCCAAAATAAAATTATTGGAATGGGTTATTTAACAAAGCAAGAGCAGCTATCACATACTCGTTTATTTAACCTTTGTTTAGATAAAAAATACGAGATAAATACACCTCCAATAGAAGTTTTACCAATATATGTTGTTGCAAGTTTAGTGTTCCTAATTGGTGCGCTATTATATTTGTTAGAACACGAGACCTGTGAAAGCAGGTCTTATTATTTATGTGCTTATCAGCTTTAAAACCAAAATGATCATATGATCCAAAGAAATAGCCTTTCTCGCCTATTCCGCAAATGAATTTATGCTGATCTGTTAAAACAACTTTTGCGCTTAAATTTTTTGTAAACTCCATCACTACCAGACAGACAAAACTTCACTTATCCAAGGGTAATAGGGATAAAACCTAGCTTTCGCAGGACACTCTTAGTGTTTAATTGATTGGTAGCAAAATGTTATCAAGCTTCCGATCCTTTAAGGGAAACAAATGAAGAAAACATAAGAGAGGGTGAACTGATTTTCCTATGCCTGTCTTATATTACCATAGCAAGTGGAAAGAGTAGTTAATGATTAAATATATCGCCCCTTGTGTTCTCGTGCAGCAAATTTGCTGAAGAAGACCAAATAAAAGTTCAGATCGCATCTCCCAAAAGTTATGCCAAAATATGACACTACGAAGCATTTTGTGGAAAATTCAAAACAAAATGAATAAGATATAATTACATAACTATTGGCATTATTTTTAATAATTTATACATATGTTGTATAAACTCATGTTTAATAACTAAATAATAAATTTAAAACTATATTTAATATTCCATAAGGAGATTTCCAATGAGCATATTTTTTAGATATTTTCATTAATTTCAAAGTCAATCCGGAGGCAGAAAATGATATTCTGATCATAACCATATTTTGTGTGTTTATTTTTGACATTGTATGACACCATTTAATCACTCACACATTTTCAATACAAGAAACTTTTTTTCTCCATACAAAAGTGACCCACCCTAATAACCAGGTATACTAATTAGACTGTCACTAATTTTCGGCTGCAAATGTGTCTCTGTTATCAGAATAAATGTTGGTTTATATTTGTTGACTTCAATAAGGAATAAATCGAATCTCTAGCTGTTATGGATGCCAGGTTCGTATATAATAAGCATAATTCTAGAACATTTTGGTGTGCTAGTTTTTTGCATTTGTTACAATTTTAGGTATCTTGTTTATATACTTTATTAAGTTAGTGAAGAGAAAACCAAAAAAGAGAAATTTCCTATCAAACCATGTGGTCAGAGATTGGAACAAGTTAAAACTGAGAATGTTGTCACAGCACCTTCTGTCAACAGTTTTAAGAACAGATTGGACAAAGTCTCCAAACTTCAAGATACACACGCATCAGCTTATTAAGTGCTATATAGTGTGTTCAAAATATAATAAATAATTAAATATCAGAATAGTGCATACTCTTCCTCTGGTTCCTCATATCCAATGTCAGCATTAGCAACATCTGACTCTGGCTCAGTTTTGATTACAACAGGGACTGGTACTTCCGTAAAAAAAAGTTGTAATATTCAGCTCTGGGAGTACCGTAGTGACCCACAGCAGGCTGACAGCCTCACGGTCCACCAAGCTGATATTGATTTTTCAGTTATCTGTCAATATACACAAACCTACTGCAAAACAGACTCATAAACACTTAATTGACATTTTATAACATCACAAAAAGTTCTACCTCTGATTGTCTGTGCACTATAGCATTCAGCACATTCTCTGCCCAAGCAGAAGTCAAAGCATATAATCTTGATGGCACTTGTTGAGCCGAGCGTAGCAGATATAATACGCCGCCACGGGCCTCCCGTCAGCCATATGCAGCTGAAATGTTTACAACACAACAGTTAAACACATTTTGTTTTCTTCCAAACGAAAGTATTTAGTATAGATGAGTATAATTTAGTTGCGGTTGCAACTAACTGCATTGTTGGTGATCCTCTCGTACTAACCAGCTGCAGCGCGAGCCGGCGATGGGCAACAGCCGCACGTCCACCGCCAGACAGACGCGACAGGCAGCTACTGCGTCAGGCATTTCAACAGAGATACATATTTTTCTTTCGCTCTTATCTTTCTTATTTTCTTCCAAACAAATAGGTAGGTACTTTTAGGTAGGTACGAAGCACGAAACAACACAATGTCACAATGTTTCGTAAAAGTCGAAAATGTCACATTGACAATATAACTAGAGATGGGCGTTTAAACGAAAAGCATTTAACATATACTAATTTTTATTTTTAACACAAAAAATAGGTTATTTATAATAAGCAACTATCAAGTTTATTGCTTTCAGCTTAAAATTTTAACACCCGGGCAATTTAATTCGATGGCCTGAGATTCCGAGACCTATCCACCAATCAGAAAACAGAGTATGAAGTCGACATTTCGACCAATCACAACACAATCACGCGAGTCCTTCCGCTTGCGCGCGCAAACCGCTGACCGGCTGATAAACCTACCATATCAAATATTCTTCGGACGTTATTATACCAATTTGCTTTAAATATTCAACGTTAATTTTAATCGTGTTGTTACTCTTATTTGCTTTTTTTCTTATTTGCTTTTTTAAACGTATCGTATCAGTGATGATTTTTCTTGCGTGAGAGAAAGTATGTACTCGCTCCGCGTATCCGCGTTTGTTTATTGTGATTTTCGCGTGTTATCGTAGATTTACATATAAATATTTGAAGTATCAAATCTTTTAATTAATTTGCATAAGTTGAAAATAATCACAATACATATCATTGATAATTATGACAATATTATTATTCATGACAGTCCTAAGCACTGGCAAAGTATGGCGAAGGAAAGGAAACAATTATTATTATTCAGGACAGTCCTAAGCCTGCAAAAGTATGCAAGTTACCTGTGCACCATAGCATTCAGCACATTCTCTGCCCAAGCAGTAAGTCAGCATAAAACTTGAGGCACTTGTTGAGCTGAGCGTAGCAGATATAACACGCCGCCACGGGCCTCTGCCGTCAGCCATATGCAGCTGAAATGTTTACAACAGGTAACAGGCTAAACACATTTTGTTTTCTTCCAAACAAAAGTATTTAGGTATAGATGAGTATAATCTCTATAGTTGCGGTTGCACTAACTGCATTGTTGGTGATCCTCTCGTACACCAGCTGCAGCGAGCCGGCGACAAGCAACAGCCGCACGTCCACCGCCAGACAGAGTATGCGTACAGGCAGCTACTGCGTCAGGCATTTCAACAGAGATACATGATTTTTCTTTCGCTCTTATCTTTCTTGTTATTTTCTTCCAAAAAATAGGTAGGTACTTAGGTAGGTACACACGAAAACAAGCACAATGTCACAATGTTTCGCAAAAGTCGAAAATGTCACATTGACAATATAACTAGAGATGGGCGTTTAAACGAAAAGCATTTAACATATACTAATTTTTATTTTTAACACAAAAATAGGTTATTTATAATAAGCAACTATCGTTTATTGCTTTCGTTTAAAAATTTTAACACTCCGGGCAATTTAATTCGATGGCCTGAGATTCCGAGACCTATCTGCACCAACTGTATCAGAAAAGAGTATGTCGACATTTCGACCAATCACAACACAATCTACGCGAGTCCCTTTCGCTTGCGCGCGCAAACCGCTGACCGGCTGATAAACCTACCATATCAAATATTCTTCTTTGACGTTATACTTAATTGCTTTAAATATTCAACGTTAATTTTAATCGTAAAGTTGTTACCTTGATATTGCTTTTTTCTTATTTGCTTTTTTAAACGTATCGTATCAGTGATGATTTATCTGCGTGAGAGAAAGTATGTATCGTTCCCGCGTATCCGCGTTTGTTTATTGTGATTTTCGCGTGTTATCGTGATTTCATGTAAATATTTGAAGTATCAAATCTTTTAATTAATTTGCATAAGTTAAAATAATCACAATACATCATTGATAATTATGACAATATTATTATTCAGACAGTCCTAAGCCTGCAAAGTATGAAGGAAAGTTCATAGAAATCGTTCAAAAAATCAAAATGTCGTAAAATCAATTAAAACTATCAGTAGATTAAATTCTGCTACAAATATGTTAGTAACTTTTTTCAACGAAAATTGTCTTATGTTTAAAACTATTATAAGCACACAAGATTTTTTAATTTAACAACTTTTTTCAACGAAAAAATAATAAGCTATTAAGCAGATAAGCAGTTAAGGAAACCTAATTTTTAAAAATAATTTTATCGAATAATCAGATTTTTTTTAAGCCGTTTAGCTCCACCTCTAAATATAACTGCTAGTTTGTTTTTATCGGCCAAGGCAAAGGCAACAAGGTAACCTCTTTCAGGTAAAGCTCTTTACTAAAGAGTCCTATTAAATTGAGGTCCTATCCATGGAAGTAGTAAGTACTTACGTAAGTACTTATTACTTCCATGGTCCTATCCGGATACCTACATCGACTAAATAATGACAATTCGCTGAACGAAAAAATCTTCGGTTTTTTCTGGCTAATCGGGAATCTTACATATTCCTACTACCAAAAAATCAAGCGTACGTAACACAGCAGCATTGAAACACGTCACCGCCACCTTCCCGGAGAGTCACTCAGGCATATAGGTTACGGTTGTTCTCATCTTGCTAATGGCGAGTATTTGCACCATTGTATAGTCGAAGATTTGCACAGACACAAACCAAGTAGCAGGATTAGACACCAGCAACTTGCCCTTAAATACGGTCTTGTAATCTTTGTTGTGTATATAGTAAATCTATGGCTCTGATGTACCGTACTATAAAATATGCACCTGCGCCAGTTGTTGAATATGGTTACCGCCATGTGGCGTGTTGGCTCAACGATTTTTGTTCCGATAGTCGTTAGTGTGGAACGGACTTATAGCGAAGATTCTCGATCGTCATCTAGAGAGACTCGAATCTCGCTCGGCAGTTGGGTCAAGAGTCAGATTCAGCCTTCTTTTTCCTCGCTGGAGCTTGATCACCGGTAGCTTGGGTCGTTGCCCCGCTACCGATGGGTTCCCTTTTTATATTTTTAAATGTTTTTTTATTTTTTGTAATATTTCATACTAGCCGCGCCCCGGGGTTTCGCCCCCGTGGGAATTTCGGGATAATGTGCTATTCCCGGTAATTTTCTACCCCTTTACCAAATTTCACCCCAATCTGTCCAGTAGATTTTGCGTGATTGAGTAACAAACATCCTCACAAACTCGCAAATTCACTGACTCACATCCAAACTTTAGTATTAGTAGGTAGGATTTACAAATGTAAAAAAGGAGATGACAGATAAATAAATAAATAGTTGTTTCCCTCTCATAAACTTTTAAAGTACCTACTTAGTTATTTATAGAGGTGTTACACGACGTTTACTATGAATACGAGTTTACTATGAATACGTCACCGGCACGCCCCACCAGCCCCGCGTCACACGGCGCGCGTACGTAAAAGGCGCGCCGCTGTCCAAGCAGTCAGTCGTTCGCTAGACAGCTCCGAGTACGATTGCTCCCGTAGTCTGCTCAGAGTTCAGTGCTTGGCTTGATCGATGCTCCGCGTCATCAAGTTACGGCTCGCTAGGAGGATATTAGGGTTGCGATGCTCCGCGTCCTACCCAGGATCCTAAATAGGTTACCGTATGAAATACTATTTGTACGCGAATGTATGCCATAAGTATTTATATATACACATATACTAAGCTAAGTGAGACACAAGAAACACTACTTTCATACATCGTGGTATCATTTTATACGCCAACCCTATAGAGGTAAAATCTGTATTTAAATAACTAACACCAGAAGCATTATCACTGGCATCTAAACTAGGCTTGGCCTGCAGCTTAGTAGCCAGTTTCCTCCTATGACTTATGCACAATATGATCAAAGACGGTGCACTTGTCCGCCACTTAACAATCATAATATGTTATAGGTGTAGAAGCGGTGGTGGCCAAGTGGTAATGACACCCGCCTGCGGTCGGATAGAACTCGCCCAAGTAGCAATCAAATGTCTTAAAATAGAATTGTAGATATATTGAAGACAAAAAGACTAATTCTTGCCATTGTCTTGGATAAGACAATTATGTCCCTGAAGATATCTAGTAGATATCCCTCAAGACACAGTTAAGATAAAGTGGGCACAGTATTTAGGAAAACTGTTTAGACAAACTTTAACCCTACTTAAGAGTGGGGCTTTTTGCAGAGATCTAAACTTGAATATCAAGATATCTTGAAGGTTGACTTTAGGCTAAGAAATAAACTTAAAGATATCTACAATTCTTACTTAAAACTAATAATATTGAATCCGTTTATTCAATCATCAAATATTTAAAACTTTTTTTACTAATATAATTGTATATTTAGAAAATATGGTGAACTCTTTAACTTAAACAAAAATTCATTAGAGGTTTATCAAAATGGCGATTTAATAATTTTTTAATACATTCTTCCTTATGTCTCAATCAGCATTAAAAATTAAAACGGATGATTGTTTATCGTGTAAAATCGATAGAAAATGCAATAAAATAAAGGGCCCTCAAAATACTGGAAAAAGATAATAAAATTTTAAAATAATATATAGCATAATAAAAAAATTTGCTTACATAAAGTACAGAATATTACTTTTTTATAAATGCTTGGAATAGAAATGCATTTATTATTGCTTTAACAAAAATCTGACTTCAATTTTCTATTTATTTTTTATTTGATTAGGCGTCGAAAATTTATTTATTTATTTTGTCACCAAGTTTATGATGGCGTTAAACCTTATTTCTCTTAAACAAGTAAGACATTAGACAATACCGACTTTGTAAGGTTAGTTTAGAAAAAGTTAAGACAATATGCATTTGGAGTAGTACTAGTTTAGAGATAATATACTGTTAGCTGACTGAAGATTTGAAAGAAGAACAAGCTGTCAAGATGCAGTATGAAGCCCTTAAGTCTGTAGTAGTCTGTGGTAGACTGCATCAGCGATGGGTTGTGATGGTTGTTTAGTGCGCGTAGCTTTGCATAATGTTTATGTGATCTTTTGTGTTTCCTTCCATGTATAAAGTGTAGAAATATGATCCATGTATTATAAAAGGGGTTTGTAAACATAAATCTACGAGTTTTATTCAGAGTAGATAAGATCAGAAGTGCGATTCGAATCATTCATATTAAAACCGCGCCAAATCACTGATCAATTTTTCCTTGGAAAATGGAACGTGTTTTGTTTTTCTTAAATATTTGAATTTTCGTGACCATCGCGATTCAATTGTTTTTACACTGTACCACAGAATTAATATTAGTACTACGATGTTCTTATTTTTTCTATGGTTTTTATTAGTTTAAATTTTATAGCGCACTTTTTCATGTTATTTGTTTTGAAAAGAAAAAAAAATATGAATGTTGGATAGTGAGTTGAATTGAGATTGACAATTCACTTATTATGAAAATCAATTTATGCGTAGTATGCATAGTTGCATACAAATAAGTTTTGCAATATTTGTGGTTGGATATTACCACATGACGAGATCCGTAAAATGCGTTTGATTTTGAATTTACCATCACAACCTTGCGCTGGAAACTACACGCCATCGTCACCATTATCAGCGTCCGTGGTGTGTCGGTACAGGACTATGGACGAAGTTATTTATGAACTTCGTGATGTTGTACGATGACGGTACGAACAGGATTGTTGGTGTACTATCTTCTTTGATTCAAGTAAGATCGAAACATTATTACATTTCAAACGAAGGTTTTAAATGTGATTTGTTTAGTGTGCAGCACTGCATAGGTAGATTGCTTACGTCGTGAAGCTTAGACGTGGTTGAACGATTGGATGATCAACGATTGATCATAATCACGGATAAACGAGAAACTTAATTTTGTTGTTTTGGCGGATTCATTTCAGATTAAAGCGTCAATAGATGGCGCTGTTCAATTTTAAAACTCGATATGGTTTCCCACACGTTTGCATATTGTTTTAAAAGTTCTTTTTATAAGGTTTCATGTAATTCTGTTCTAAGATTTATTTTTGAGATTTTGGACCTTAAAATAGCAGTAATTTGGTGGTCTGTTATTAATTGAAATAAATTCACCACGTAACGTTTAGTGGTATAGTATACACGTATGTCTTTTATTTTAAATTGTCCAATAGTTATCTACCAATGCAAAATCACAATCGGAATGTGTAATTGAAGTTTTGTCGGTTTAATTAAAACAAAAGTGCACCAACTATCAGCAATCCTGTTTGTTCGTCTTAGCGCTATACAATGTATGGCTTGATACGGCGATTACAACTAATCGCAACGGTTTTGGAAGCTCTTTCATTATTTTGGGCTGATTAAAGTCAGTAAGGCCGAGTGGTAAGAACATGAAAGCCGTGTGCTATAATGAAATTACAAAACTAACGAATATCGGTAAATTCTCTAGTTTTTGGGGATGGTGAGCTACTATTATGAGTACATTGCAATGCAAGGCGTATTCGGGAGATGAGTGGAGAAAACGGCTCCCATTTCAAATTTCTTGGAAATTAAGGTAAACCACACAATGTCCGACATTCTATGAAAGGCTGGTGAAGCTCACTCTAATTTTACTCAGCAGTTATCTACTGATGGGCATTGAGGAAACTGTTTCCGTTTTAAAATTTGAATAATGTAAGTACCTCCTGAGTCCTGACGGAGGTATCACTGATTTTTAAGAAGAGAGAGATGGCGTCCGAGCTTCTTATCGTCGTCGTTATTCTGTCGACAACAATGACGTATTGCTAACCTTAACGATGTACTTTTTATGTTGACAGTTTTGTTTTGGTCAGTAAAGGTTTCCAAAGCACTGGGAAGAAGATTCTGGGATGCGTGGCCCTTACAAGGTCATGCGCGCGCCGCCAGCATCAACGGTACAAGATCGATTGGTTGGCTGGCTCGAGATGTACTGACTAGAGGCAGCTGCTGAACACATGGTGCAGAAGCAGTTCCTGGCCCCGACAATGTGGCCGTGGCCCCGACAATGTGGCCGTTGACCCCGACAATGTGGTCATTGCCCCGACCTTGTGGCACCTGTTGGTTCTGACAATGTAGCCGTGGCTCCGACACTGTAGCCGTTGACCCCGACAATGTGGTCGTTGCCCCGACAATGTGGCATTCGTAGTTGCTGAAGACGAAAATTCAGAAGCATTTATTGGTCCCTATATAGAGGTATCTGTGTGAGATCGATCTGTTGGCCGGCTGACCTGAGAGAGCTGCTGAAGACACATGGGCGGAGGTGGCTCTTGGCTCCGACAATGTGGCCGTTGACCCCGACAATGTGGTCATTGCCCCGACAATGTGGCACCCGCAGCACTGCTGAAGACACAATGGCGGAAGCAGCTGCTGGCCCCGACAATGTGGCCATTGACCCCGACAGTGTGGTCATTGCCCCGACACTATGGCACCCATTGGCTCCGACATCGTAGCCGTTGCGACGACAATGTGGCATTCCTTGACCCCGACAATGTGGTATTCGTTGACCCCGACAATGTGGTCATTGGCCCCGACCATGTGGCCGCTGCCCTGACATCGTGGCACTATTTGATTTTCTGTTCTAATGTTGTCATAACATTGTCGTTGACATATAAAATTGTCAATGCTAATGTTATTTTTTTCAGCTATTTATTAACTGCCTGTTTTAATGCCAAACATTGTCGTTGACGGTTGATATCCGTATCTCCGTCAATGCTGATGTTATATTTCCTTTTCAGCATGGTAATACGATTTTATTTCTAAAATGTTAACGCTGTTTACTTTTCAGCATGCTATACGATTTTGTTTGTGGAATGTTAATGCTATTTCCTTTCAGCATGCTAAAGATTTTATTTCTAGGATGTTAATGTTATTTACTTTTCAGCATGCTAATACGATTTTATTTCTAAAATGTTAATGCTTTATACTTTTCAGTATGCTAAAATGATTTTCATCTAATTGTTAATGCTATTTACTTTCCATCATGCTAATACGATTTTGTTTGTGGAGTGTTCATGCTATTTCCTTTTCAGCATGCTAATGATTTTATTTTTGGAATGTTAATGTTATTTACTTTTCAGCATGCTAATATTATTTTCGATCTAGAATGTTAATGTTATTTCCTTTTCAGCATGCTGATGCGATTTTCTTTTCTGGAATGTTAATGCTGTTTGATTTTCAGCATGCTAATACGATTTACTTTCCAGAATGCTAATGTGATTTTATGTTCCTTGTCTGTTTTGTTTTTAATATTCTGGTCTTGTCCTAATTGATAACTGAATTAGCATTTAGAGCTTTTCCTTTGAAATGAAATAAGTTTAGTTGCAAATATAAAAGTCGATGTTTAACAATTTACAGTCATAACGATTCTTAATGTTTTCTTTTTGATCTGAAATGACCAATTTGACAATGGAATGATAAATATTGGACCATTGGATCCTTGCCTATGGATGATGATTAATATTGATCTTCTCTCATACTCAGAAGGACCTAATTTCACCTAGTGGAGATCAAGCTGACGAGGACGTTCAGCTGTCAGGAACGGCCGTGTTAGCTGACTGAAGATTTGAAAGAAGAACAAACTGTCAAGATGCAGTATGAAGCCCTTAAGTCTTGAGTAGTCTGTGGTAGACTGCACCAGCGATGGGTTGTGATGGTTGTTTAGTGCGCGTAGCTTTACATAATGTTTATGTGATCTATTGTGTTTCCTTCCATGTATAAAGTGTAGAAATATGATCCATGTATTATAAAAGGGGTTTGTAAATATAAATCTACGAGTTTTATTCAGAGTAGATAAGAATATCTATTTTACATAACTAGTCGTTCGCTGCGAACGTAGACCTCGCGACTATTAAAATACAATATTTATTTTTTACAAAAAATTAAATATCTCAAAAACGGCTGGACCGATTTTGATGCCCAACGAACTTGAAAATTCTATTAACCATCCCTACATATATTCCAACTTTTATGAAAATCGGAACAACAGTTCAAGAGTTATCATGGAACAAACATACATACATACATACATATATACATACATACATACATACAAACAATGTGTTTTTCGCTCCAACTTGAATTATAGCCCTCGCTCGCTTCGCTCGCTCGGTCAAAAAACTGAATTAGTGTAGTTCTACTTAATACTTATGGGACTTGACTTTAGGGATAAATGAATAATAAATTCTTTGGAAAAACAGTTTCTAGAACTGAGTGTTACGATCATCTTAACCCTTAGATGCATGATTTTTTATTTTTTTTCAGAAAAAACATATTTTGTAAAAGCATCTCAGCTTTATGGTAAAAATAATTAAAAAAATCATATGTAAATTATTATGTACTTTTTTATGTATTAAACATTGTTATCATTTTTGATAATGTATGCATCTAACTGAAAATATTTTCTATACCAAGAACATTATAATGTAAAATGGAAAGCTTAAAATATTTTAATAAAATAATAAAAAAATAAAGTAAAAGCTGGATGCAATTGTTCTTCCTGTTAATACATAGTGATACATTGCATTTTACACATATTACAGATGTTATTTTTTTACATAGAGCTTATCAGTTTTGAATTTTTGTATTTTTGTTTGTAAGGAATAAACTCAAAAACTACTGGACCGATTTTAATGAAATTTGGCACAAAGATATACTAGACCTTCTGGAGTAACATAGGCTACCTTTTACCGTGGACGAAGTCGCGGGCAGAGCGCTAGTATTCAATAAAATTGTCATCAATATCGTTTTCATCCTCCAATATTTTTTTCCTTTTTTCAGTTCTAATAAATATTTTTCAATGCTTATGTCATCCATATATATAATTATAAAATATAAATTTAAATAAATATAAAAAAAATAGCCAAAAACCCAATAAAAGTAATTTTGAGATAAGAAAAATTTATACCCAGACTGCATACATTATCATTTTTGATAACTAATTATACTACGACGTTGATTCCTCGATATTTAATTCACTAAGCAGCTCGCTCTGCTATGTACCAGGCATAACACAATTTTTAGAGATTCAAAAATAAAATAAAATAAAAGAAATTTCGTCCAGAACCGACATTTGTCTACCCTACCCCGATACATCGCCGGTCACCGCGGCGAAGGACTTCATTCGCTTTTTGTGTGCGGGCATGGCAACACACAACAATATTTTTATTTTTTATTTTCTTTTTATTCCAAGTATATGGAATATCTTAAAATTAATTTATAACTTCAGTGTCAGTGGAAAATGACGTACTTTAAGTTCATTACACTCGTAAACAACGAAAAATGTAAGTGTTTTTTCATTACCTGAATATCTGGTTTGAACATTAACGATACTTTGAAAAAGTTATAATGCCTAACAAAATGTTAGATAACTACATATTTATGTTGCATTGGCTACTATTACTCGTACGTAACCGTGATTTTACATCACACCTGTGTAAACCTGCGGGTACTTTGATAACATATAATCATAAACTCAACAAACAACGGTCGTTAGACCAATTGATTTTTTTTTCCGCTGACCCAACTATGCACCTACCTTCCTTTTATCTTGGAATTGTCCGTGCATGATATTACATAATACAATATCGCGAATAGTATCTCGCGTCGTGAGTTGCGATTTTACATGAATCGTAACCTAAATATGCGTCGCATGTTTATGTTTTACATTTGTAAAAACATTTTTTCGTGGCAAAATCACGAATGTACATATGTATTGATAATTTTCTTCTTATTACTTGATTGTTCTTACCGTCGTTAAAAGTTAAACGCAAGGCCCAATTGGGTTATTTGTTGATGAAAGATTAATCATATTGAACTACGATATTACAAGTATGTTCAGAATTTAGATTCGCAATAGGTCTGGGTCCAATTCTATAATGAAGACCCTGGAATAATTGTGTAAACAAGATTTTAGCCAAGCTAAAGCTGTCATCACTGCAACATTTAAAAGTAAACTTTTATTCGTTACGTCAATTGCTTAATTGTTTATTGTGATAAAAACATACGTACCTATCTTGTACGCTTTCGGCTTTTTTCGATTTTAACGTTACTTCGTTAGTTACTGAATGGGTCGGTCTCAGCTGTATTCACAAAGTCTTAAAAACCCATTAAACCCCATTGGGCCCACTTGGTGCCCTAATCCTCCTTACCCATCCATGGGGAAGGACTGTGTCCCAATATTGGGCACATTAAAATAGCTATGATGATGGCGGTTGGTCTACGGGTAGTCAACGAGGAGTCTACAGGCGATCTACGGGTACTCTACGGGTGGACGACGGGTGGACTATGGGTGATCTACGGGTGGACTACGAGTGATCTACGTGTGGACTGTGCTATGCACATATAGAACTACAATGCGATTGTAGTCGAGTGTGCATTACCCAATAGATCTACAATGCGATTGTAGACAGGGATATATATTTACCTTTAGAATTACAATGCGATTGTAATCAAGGTTATACACTATAGTCAAGCACATATAGAATTACAATGCGATTGTAATCACGTGTGCTCATTGCGACCCAATAGAACTACAATGCGATTGTAGACGGGGTTAGAATTACAATGCGATTGTAATCAGAGCTTTACACTATAGTCAAGCACATATAGTCCGACAGAAGAACACAACAACGCAGAAGATATGCGGCCGCCCAGTCTCCATACGCAAAATGGGCCCAATCAAGAGGCCTCACTACAAAATATTCGCGCTAAGTAAAGTATTATACCCAATATACTTACGATATAATCGTAGTCTAGTTTGTATACTACACCTATATAACAGCACATATAGAACTACAATGCGATTGTAGTCGCGTGTGCACATTATTATGTAATTTTAATTAGTCTAATTTTTGCCATTTCGACTCGAGATGATGATGATTACCTTATGTAACTACAACGCGATTGTAGTCAGGTATACACATTATTACCCATTAGAACTACGACGCGATCGTAGCCTGGTTTATAAAGTATATTTACTTACTTACTTATTTTATACACACTTATATTAGCACATACAGAACTACAATGCGATTGTAGCCAAATCTACACTTATTAGAACTCCAATGCTATCGTAGACAAACTACTATCCAAGGTATAACTATGAAAATAGTAATATTATCGGGTGATAACCATGTAACAAAAGTGTGTATCTTACTAAACATTTCGAACATCCTTTAAGTATCTCATACTTATCAAAACTTTACTAGACTGATACAGTCAAGTATTAT
This sequence comes from Ephestia elutella, assembly GCA_018467065.1. Taxonomy (NCBI): domain Eukaryota; kingdom Metazoa; phylum Arthropoda; class Insecta; order Lepidoptera; family Pyralidae; genus Ephestia; species Ephestia elutella. Next base: position 29,512 of record JAEMBS010000071.1, on the reverse strand, counting down.
TTTTTCTGGCTGCGTAAGTTCTTAGAACTACAATGATGTTATAACCATGCACTGTCAGTATTAACTCAGCTCTGTTCATTTCAGCTAAACACGGGCGAGTCGAGTCTCACAACTCTTGGTAGTGACAGATTATCTGTATGTATCTGTTGTTATAAACGTTTGTACATCAGGACTGATGAAAATCGCCGACCATTGCTGGTCATCATAACAGGTATGTACTCATACCAAATATCTAAACATTGGGATGAAGCGCATGGAGCCCAAGAGGAAGTTGGGATACGGAGTTCGGTAAACTAAGAAAAAGAAATCCACTCATCAATAGAGATGATTATTCGCCAAATATACATAAACTAGATAATTTACTTTTTTGGTTTTTTGGTTTCGTTCATAGTAAGTAATTATACTAACGAAACACCCTGGATTTACAATATACACGACTGATACACTTATTTAATACTTTTAATAAATTGACTGATCAATCGATCAATCAGTTATGTGTATATATTTCATATATACATAACCAACAATGTACTTTATGTCACTATTGTGTATGGCGTCAAATTAAACAGTATTTTAAATAAACTGTTCAGGCGATCAATTTTCTCCTAGAAGTATGTATAATGAAATATTTTCATTTTCAGTCCGGATGACTCCGGAATCACCCAATATCGGGTCAATACCCGATACCGGTCTCTTTCTCTGTTTATAATTAGCAACTCACTTCATTGACAGTTGCCCATGTATTTTTATATACATAAAGATTATAATATACATAAAGATTCTGCCTCTTGATTGATTTTTTGCAGACCTCATCCAAATTCAATAAGTAATAATACGTAATACAAACTGAGAATGTGTACTTACTTATTACTACATAGGTACTATATTTCAATACTTACACATGATCAAGCTTTTCAATCTAATTTACCGACTTTTACGTTCACTGTAATACAGCAACGCTCTAAAGCACCTTATAAATGGAATAAAAGTGCCTTAAGCCAGTAAAAGTACTGTTTTTTTTTTGGACAAATTAAAGTAAGATACAAAGACTTGTTTCTTAAGAATTAGACATTAGCCCTTAGCTCAAGCTTGAGCAAGCAAAGTACTGAACAAAATTAGATACTCACTATGTTGCTTTTAGTTTCTGTTTATGGGGATTTATTCAAATAGCCAATATAGCAATACCTATTTTCTGATCGTAGATGTGATAAATATTCTACGTATACTCGTATATTTGGTACCAATATCCCCATCATTCTACTAATAATTCAATTTCCTCCGCAAATTTAATTCAACAACTGATGCATAATTATAGATATCGATCTTTGTGATTTAGATGCGATTTTTTTGATCGATACAAAGAAATAATAATGTTGTAATGTAGTATAAAATGGACTTTTATTTTTTCTACAGCTACAGTAATTATCACAAATTACTCCTAGCAAAGGTCATCTGCAATGACTTGCGTGTAAGTTACCATTTGGAGAAGTAATCTATTATCGAGAATCTAATCACAATTAAAGACCCTCTTGTCATTACACGTCCTTTGCCTATACGTTACATAACTTTTTTAGATTCTTCTTTCGGAAAACTAAGTATCATAACTATTTTCTTCTTAATATGTACTTGTTGCCGGAAACATAATAAGCTTGTACAGTAAGTATACTTGAATATCGTTATTTGAATTCAGTATTTCGTTAATAGTTCTAACTAAAGGCACGTGCATACGAGTACGTACTCATAACAAAAGTTATAGTGAAATCATCGTACTGTGGCCGATTCACCTATATATTCGGCTAAGTATAGTCTATTAAAACAGTGAAGTTTTACTAGTATAAATAAAATAAAATAAAAAAGCCCTTTATTCAACCAAATTATTACATGCTTTTAAATTAAATTTGAAAATATTAAACTATTCTTACTACTCTATTCTTTGATACATATGGTAATTAGGTACATATATTTATCAAATGTTGGTTAAAGATTTGTTTTTGTTTTCTACCACATTTTAATTTTTTTATTTAAAATTGAATAACTATAAATATATTAATATTCATAGGTATTCATTTATTTATTTATAATTCAAATTATATATTTGTAGGAGCATACAAGCCGCGCGTTGAAACAGCGCTACCCCCACCATCGCATCGTAGGTACATCAGTATGTGCTTAGTTTGTAGTATAATGTTTTGTATATAATTATGTAAATGCTGTAAATAAAATGTCATTTCTCTATTCTCGCATCGGCGTTTTAATTAGTTGTCCCAGCACACAACATTTGGTGACCCTCCGGCACTCGGAAACAAAGAAAATGACAGACGAAAGGAGAGAAGAATTTGCCGATGCGTCCGCCTCTTCAGCAGTACTTGCGAAGGGAAGTTTCCACGGTATCTCTTCAATCAAGAATACCACCATTCTGGCGAACACAACCAAAGCTGTGGTTCGCGCAGTTCGAAGCTGTCGTAGCCTCATACAAGACAGGAGAAGAGCAAAAATACAATCTTGCTGTCGCCGTATTAGACAGAACGGACATCGAACAAGTGAGCGATATTATCTGCAACCCTCCACAAACTGGAAGATATGCGGCCCTTAAGAAGAGATTATTGTCGGTGTATGAAGAATCGGAATCTAAGCAATTTCAAAAGCTATTGGGAGGACTAGAGCTGGGAGAACGCAAGCCTTCGCAGCTTCTTCGTGTTATGCGAGACCTGTCAGGAACAAAAGTCGCTGACGACGCGTTGAAAGTCCTGTGGATGGGACATTTGCCGACGCAAGTACGAGCTGTGCTGTCCGTCAGTACGGAATCTTCACTCGACACGTTGGCTACAATGGCAGACAAAATGATGGAGCACACAGAACAAGCCGTTGCAGCCGTTGCAGAAGTACGTCAAGACTCATCCGCAGCAAGTAACAGTGGGACACACAATGACTTACAAATTCAAGTCTTGAGTAAGCAAATAGAAAAACTTACTTTTGAGATCGCCGCACTCAAGCAAGATCGGTCAAGACATCGTGGACGTCAGCCCTTCAGGTACACACGCCGAAACAACTCAGCGGCAAGATCAAAGTCGAGGCATGGGAAGAAGCCGGGTGATCCAGACTGGGAGTGCTCATACCATTATCGATTTGGAGACAAAGCAAGAAAATGCGAGTCACCCTGCGCTAGAAAACGGTCGGAAAACTAGAAGCAACATCAACCGTGGCGGGCGTTGGTGTTTTAAAAGGAAGTAACCGCCTTTGCGTCATGGAACTCAACACAAAAGAACGCTTCCTCGTTGACACCGGCGCAGATATATCTGTATTAGCGGCAAGAAACAGAAAGAAAATTCCGAGCGACACATACAAGTTATACGCAGCGAACAACACGCCGATACGAACCTACGGAGAGAAAACTATCAATCTCAACATAGGCCTTCGTCGTTCATACAAATGGACATTCATCGTTGCAGACGTACAGACATCCATACTGGGAGCAGATTTCTTGCGAAGTCACAAGTTACTCGTCGACTTACATCAAAAGAAACTCATAGACAGTGTCACCGATTTGAAGATAGAAGTTATAGAAACAACGAGTGATCAGCCGGCGGTATACATCATAGACAAGAATCACATCTATCAAGACATCTTAAAAAAGTATCCAGATGTTCTTCGCCCGATGTCATTATTGAAGGAGCCCGTGAAGCATGACATCACACATCACATCGAGACTACCGGCCCCCCACTCTTTGCACGGCCACGACCCCTACCGCCCGACAAATACAAAGCAGCCAAGATGGAGTTCGAGAAGATGATTGAAATGGGCATTTGTCAACCATCTAAGAGTCCATGGGCAAGCCCTCTGCACATTGTTACGAAGAAAGACGGCTCTCTACGCGTGTGTGGCGACTACAGAAGACTTAACGCTGTGACTGTACCCGACCGCTATCCTATACCGAGAATTCAGGACTTCACATACAGATTGAATAAGAAGAAGATATTTTCAAAATTGGACCTTAAAATGGCGTACTATTGGATCCCAATAAGAGAAGAAGATAAAGAGAAGACAGCCATCATTACACCGTTCGGACTTTTCGAATTCAACTGCATGACGTTTGGCTTACGAAATTCAAGTCAAACATTCCAGCGATTCATGCATGACATACTGCGAGGCCTGGATGACATCGTCTACAGTTTCGTTGACGATTTACTGATATCCTCAGAAGATCCAGAAGATCATAGAAGAGACATAGAACGAGTCCTCGAACGCCTAAGCAAAAATGGAGTTTCGCTAAACATCGAAAAATGCGAGTTCGGAAGAAACAAGATTGAATTTCTCGGCTATCAAGTCTCAGGAGGGGATAGCACCGACCGAAGAGCGAACGAACGCCATAGCTACCTATCCGAAACCAAAGACGGTACAAGATTTAAGAAGATTTCTCGGCATGGTCAATTTTTATCGTGACTGTTTACAACATCAAGCTGAACATCAACATGAATTAAACAAGTATTTACACAACTCAAAGAAGAACGACAAAACGCCAATAGAATGGACGCGCGAAGCCGAGATAGCTTTCGATGTATGCAGACAAAGCATTCGCAAAGCTACGACACTATCTCATCCAATTCCCGGAGCACCGTTATCTTTGTTGACCGACGCATCAGACTGCAGTATTGGCGCAGTACTACAACAAAAAGAAAAGGAAGTTTGGAAACCACTAGCATTTTTCTCGAAGTCAATGAGTGAAACACAACGGCGATACAGCGTGTACGATCGCGAACTATTAGCTATGTACACCGCTGTCAAACATCTGCGACGACTTATAGAGGGGAGCGAAGTGATTATTTACACCGATCACAAGCCATTAGTGAACGCCTTAACAAGACCGCCAAGCAACAGTGACACACCGAGAAGAGAGAGACAACTTCACTTTATCAGCCAATTTTGTTCAAGAATCAAGTACATACACGGAGAAAGAAATCAAGCAGCCGATGCCATGTCACGAATAGAAGAAATAGATTTGACCACATGCATTGATTACAAGAAATTATCACAAGAACAAAAGGCAGATATTACCTTACAAAATTTAAAGTCCAGCCATCCGAAGTTGATTTTTGCCGACGCAATCATAACAGGCGCTGCGGGACCCATCACGTATGAGACATCGACAGGAAGAAACCGACTATATCTACCACCAACTTTTCGTTACGCTGCCTTCAAAGCGCAACATGAGTTGAGTCACCCAGGAGTACGCACCACGAGAAGAATAATGACGTCAAAATATTTTTGGCCATCTATAAACAAAGATGTAGGAATGTGGGCCAAGTCATGCATTGGTTGTCAGCGTGCAAAGATACACAGACATGTCGTCAGTCCCTTGGGCGAGTTTCCACCGTCAGGAAGATTTCAACATATACATACAGATATAGTGGGACCGTTGCCAACGTCAGACGGTTACCGCTACCTTGTCACTATCATCGATCGCAACACTAGCTGGATGGAAGCTGTACCTGTCAAAGAAATAACCGCCGACAGTGTTACAAAAGCTGTCTACGAAGGATGGATATCGCGATTTGGTTGCCCCTTAAGAATCACTACGGACCAAGGCCGACAGTTCGAGTCATCATTGTTCAACGCATTAATGAAAAAATTGGCATAAGACATATAAGAACGACATCTTATCACCCTCAAGCCAATGGAAAAGTGGAAAAGATTTCATCGTTCATTGAAAGCGGCATTGATGGCAAGAGAAGCCAGTGTGAGATGGACAGAAGATTTACCTACAGTTTTACTTGGCATACGCACCGCACTACGTGACGATAACACGAGCCCCGCACTGATGACGTATGGCTCAACGCTGAGAATTCCGTTCGATTTTTGTACCTACAAAGTCAAATAATGAAGACGCAGAATTCGTCCGCAAGCTCACAGAAACGATGGAAACATTCACACCAGTACAGAGAAAAAAACGCAACTAGCAAGAATCCGTTCATCTTTAAAGAATTGTCAACATGCAGTTATGTTTTCGTACGCGACGACGCAGTGAGAAGTCCATTGAAAGCACCGTATAAAGGCCCATATAAAGTGCTAGAACGTCACAGCAAGCATTTCAAGATCGAACTGCCACTGCGAGCATCGAATATTTCCATAGACAGATTGAAACCGGCGCATATTATCAACCAAGATGAAACAACAGAAAATACTCATCGAAGCCATCCCCACTTCGCGCAGTCCGCATCGTCAAACGGTACATCTCCGCCGCACGCGCCATCGTTAGTGCACTCGCCGGCCGCGTCACTGCCGCACGCCGCCGCCGCTGCGAATAATAAACCGGCCAGCGCGGGAACAAATAAACAAGCAAACACGTCTACGACTACGATGCCATACACGACGAGATACGGAAGAGTCGTCAAACCCCGTGTACGCTTCGCTTGAAGGGGGATAATGTAGGAGCATACAAGCCGCGCGTTGAAACAGCGCTACCCCCACCATCGCATCGTAGGTACATCAGTATGTGCTTAGTTTGTAGTATAATGTTTTGTATATAATTATGTAAATGCTGTAAATAAAATGTCATTTCTCTATTCTCGCATCGGCGTTTTAATTAGTTGTCCCAGCACACAACATATTAATATTTCATTTAACTTTATTGGAAGTCGCCTTTGCGGCGTATAGGCCTCCCCTACCTATAGACATTTTCAGATTTCATCTCCTTCAATTAGATTTAATTTATTTTATATAAACGTTGCTAAAATACAATCTAGGCTAAATAGCCAATAATAATGATATATTAACAATTAAGTTAGAATAAATACATTTGTTAATTTATTAAATAATCATATTCTTTTTACAATTTAATTAAAATATGTACTGACATTTAATTTTCTATTCATGAATCAAAATAAATACATTCAAATTGCACTTCATCTTTACATCAACATATTTATTAAGTTCTTATAATTATTTATTTTTACGTAAATTTTATTACAGCTATGTTCTTTATAATATTTATATCTTAGTTTATATTTATTCACTACATTTATACTCAGGAAGGGGGTTGTGGTCTACTTCCCCACGAGGACCAGCCGGCTTGGGGAAGGTGGAAGAGAGGTACTTATTGTTCTGTTGTGGTTTTTCGATAGGCGATGGATAGTCCGAAGCTCCTTGACGCATGTAGGAAGTGATATATTTTCCTTTATTTTTCTTTGACATTTCTTTCATTCTGTAATTAATTGGTGATTCTGATAGGTGTCTTTCGTTCGGTGATTTTTCTGTTACTTCAGTTAAAAATCCCTTTTCTGTGACAGTTATTATTTTGTCATAACGCAGAGCCACATTCTTTCCTGAGTCCCTTGCTTCCTTAAGCTCTTTTTGAAGCTCTTTTCTTTTTTGAAGGACGGCTGGTGGAAAGTCTTCTTTAATGTAAAAAGTAGAACTTTCAAAGAGATTTTTTGTTTTTAAAAGTTCAATTTTTCTTCCTACAGTTGTAAGTGTCACCGCTATAGGTCTTACCTTTCCGCTTTTCTTGCCTATTCTTCTCACACATTCTATTTCTTCTTTCTGGCATTGTATTTTTCATTGAATTATTTATTATGTCTAAACTCATACTATGCAGCTCTTCATAACTTTGCTCAGTTTCTTCGACTCCAAAAAATACAACGTTCTTCTTTTTTATTTCTCTTTATAAGTAGTTTATAGTTTTTTGTTGTTGAACTATTTTTCTTCCAATTCTTTTGTTTTGGCTTCTATGATTTTGAATTTTTCATCAATATTTCTATTTATATTCTCTTTTATTCTTTCCTCCATACTTAGCATATCTTGTTTTTGACTTGATATATCTAACTGTATTTGTTTCAAAACAATCATGATGGTTTCCATGACTTTATCGATCGGTTCTCTAACTTGTCGCCAGATGATAATAGCTTAAGAATAAATATTTGTTTTTGCCCCTCACAGATAGATGGCGTTATTGGTATGTTTATTTTTGGTATTAGTTGTGAAGGTAGATTGTGGATTGTGTACCTCCTTTTTTTAAAATAAAATATAGGTTATAATGCTTTGATAACAGCCAACTTTCTTCTTGAGTCTAATTTCGTAAATATCATGGAGGACTGACCTGTATGTAATTGCTCCGATGCATTTATTTCTCAATATGACTTCGAAATCACAGTGTTATCACAAATCTTGTTATAATCAGGATACCTCTAATTTTCAGTACACATTGTATATTTTATACGTTGATAACATTTCCAATGATGGAGCACAGATGTAGTCACGAAAATATTCACAGATATAAGTCTTTCAGGGCGTTTTAATATTTTTAATTTATGATTTATCACGGAGTCGAAGTTGACATGAGCACAGTAGCGCCCTCCTCTTTACTAGTATACTTCAACAGAAATGTACCGACCTCAAAATTTGCATACTTATTCATGTTTTTCCTTGCAAATTAATATATATTTGTCAGGTAAAGATATTTCTCGAGTACTTAGTACTTATAGTAAAGAATCCTAAATTAGTATCGTGTCCTTTTACACATTAACCACCCAGAAGTATATGTTCATAATCAATACAATAAAGCTTCCTGACAGTAGGTAGTAAAAATTCTAGTCGATATTCGTAAAATTAACTCTGGGCAAACATATCTACCTGCGTTGAGTTCACTATTGCTGACTAAAAAATGTTCATCCATCACATCTCTCTTAGTAAATATTTACGTTTTAAAGTTAACATATCTTATTCCCAAATAAGCCTGTTAAATCTTAATATCCTGTCACACAGGGAATAACTATAGTGTTAATTTGGTTATGTTAATTATTGTCCCATAGGGTATACTCATAGAACTTTTAATCTGTTTCTTGTTAACTGCTTGACATTTTTCTCCCAAAATATCAAGGCTAGCAACCAAAGTCTGTACTCTATAGAACTTAAACATTGTATTTGATAAGCTTTAATTTTTTTTTTTCACCATTTTGCTTTACAAAATGAAAAAACCGGCATTGCATCATATAGCCTATTCGAAGATTTTTTTATCTTATTTCGTAAATTTTTCATTTAAATCTAATATCTTTGTGGAAGATAGTCGTAGATACAACTACATTCGTATTTATTCATGTAACTAATCATCCTATATCAAAGTATCTAAGGATTCTTCTAATATCTCACATTAAAAAATAATAACTATTATTATTATTATAATGATTTAAAAATAAAAATCTTGCAAATTTCGCAATGGCTCTAAACATCTGCTTAGTGAATTAAATATCGAGAAAGCAACGTCGTAGTATAATTGATGGTTAAACAAACTTACCTTAATGAAGTTTGACCATAATTATACAAGACGTTGCTTCCGAAGATATTTATAACCCGCCCGTCTCAATCAATATGTAAAATACATATTACGATATCCCAAGCGCCACATTTCGAAATTTTGCTCTAAAGGAATGAAGTCCTTCGCCGCGGTGACCGGCGATGTATCGGGAGTAGGGTAGACAAATGTCGGTTCTGGACGAAATTTCTTTTATTTTATTTTATTTTTGAATCTCTAAAAATTGTGTCATGCCTGGTACATAGCAGAGCGAGCTGCTTAGTGAATTAAATATCTTCGGAAGCAACGTCTTGTATAATTATGGTCAAACTTCATTAAGGTAAGTTTGTTTAACCATCAAGTATACGTGCAAAAAAATATGCCATATCCAATGTATTGTTTAAAAATCAATAGGAAAGTACAAAATATAGCAAAAAACCTCTCAAAATATATTTTTTGGCCGCAGATTATGTTATCCATACTAATTTTTATAAATGCGAAAGTTTGGATGTGAGTTTGTGAGTTTGTGAATTTGTGAGTTTGTGAGTTTGTGAGGATGTTTGTTACTCAATCACGCAAAATCTACTGGACGGATTTCGATGAAATTTGGTACAGAGGTAGATAATGACCTGGAATAGCACATAGGCTACTTTTTATCCCGGGAAAAAGCACTGTTCCCGTGGGAAATTCACGCGGGCGAAGCCGCGGGCAAAAGCTAGTTATCTATAATAATTATTTCGATGAAAAATCAGAAAAAGTTCACTTCGTGAACTGTACCACATATGGCGACAAATGTCAATTTATATTCAAAATTCGCGCGCCTTGTATTTTTCAAATTGACAGATCGATTCGTGACAGATGAGGAAACATTCAAAAACTAAATATTTCAAAAGTTATAGAAGTATGTAGAATTTCTGAACGCGGAAAGTAATGTTATCAATTTTGATAAACTATGCATTTAAGGGTGTTTATCTATAAAATCAATATTTACTTTGAAATTCTAAACCAATACTTTAATTATACCACTAAGTCTTAAGTGAATGGAGACATAATTTATTCTAACGGGTTTTTAAAATACTTAACTAGGTTTGGTATCATGTTATACTTAACTAATACTAAAAACTGAATTAGTGTAGTTCTACTTCATGCTTATTCGGACCCTACTTTAGAGAAAAAAGAATAAAATATTCTTTACAAAAACCGTTTCTAGAACTGAGTGTTAAGATCATCTTAAGTTTATCTACAGAATCAATATTTACTTTGAAATTCTAAACCAATACTTTAATTATACCACTGAGTCTTAAGTGAACCTTCAAATATTCTGAGTAAAGTGAAAAATAGATTTTTTTGATTTAAATGTAGATATACTTAATACTAACAGGTTTATAAAATACTTAACTAGGGTTTAGGTATTCTTAAATTGCTTAAGTAGCGCTAGCTTAAAACTATTTAGTTTTAAAGACTAAATTGACTTGACGAAATCTTTTTTAAATTACCTAATTCTTATTTTAGATGAAGTTAAGATATGTAAGATTTAATCATATTCTTGTTTGCTACTTGGGCGGGTTCAAATCCTACCTGTGTCACATGTTTGTAGATCACTCTGACTCATGTATGGTAGTTTCCTCATAGACCACCTGCTTGCGGTGAAGGAAAACATCGTGAGGAAGCCTGCACATTGGCTGACTGTTTAGTTTATTAGTGTGCGGCTACTGCCACTAGATGGCGGTAGTCGTAAAAGTCATGTCAGATACCTTTAGGCGACTTGATTAAAATCTGACACCAGTGTTAGTAATAAAATAACACACTCGATAAGAAAGCAGACTGCACCAGCCACCCGCAGTGACGTCACACCTCTACCTGCGCCGCCAGTCTCCGCGCGCTCAGCCTGAGAACCTCCGCACTGTGCGGCGAGGGCTCCACTACCGCGCGATGTGACGTTTCCGACATTTTCAAAGAGACAGCGGAAAGTTTCTTGGTTTCTGGAGAATGGAAAAATATCCTAAAAACCTGAGAATTTTTTTACTGACGAAATATTCCTCTCAATCTATCGCTGGTTAACTGGAAGAGATCCCTTCATGGGATAAGTCCGCCATTGTGTATTTACCTTTCTATTTCTGTTACTATCAATTATGCATCCTTAGTACAATAAAGATACTACAAACAAACAATTATTGAGAATTTTCGGCAGGAACTGGAAATGTATCTCGTGCCCATCGCTCGCAGTCGCTCGCCGCCGACGGACCATCGCCGTGACTCTCGCCTCAGCAGCAGGAGCCGGCGCGGCGACGAGAGCGTGAGGGCGAGCATGGACAGCCAACTGACATGAGGACTATGGATATTATATTCTATATTGCATGCTTGATGTAACAGATCATATTCTTATATTTAACTAGCTGGCGCCCGTGGCTACGCTCGCGTTAATCTTTTCTTAGCGGATGCCTACGTAACATCTACCTGCATGCCAAATTTCAGCCCGATCCGTACAGTGGCTTGGGCTGTGCGTTGATAGATCACTATTTCAGTCAGTCACCTTTGAGTTTTATATATATATAGGTAGATTGTAATAATTAAGGACCCTTACGGGCGCAGCGATCTAAGAGGAGCTGACTTGTCCATATTAAATTTAATTTACATAAAGCTCAAAATTCACTAAACATTCAATTAAACACATTCAATTCAATTACTATAAAAAAAAAAAAAACTGCTCAATATTTGTGAGTCTTATGCGTTGGCTCAAGGGCTTAGGTATAATGTAGGCAAGAGCGAATTCATGGTATTTACGCCAGACAAGAAAAGATATACTAGCATTCCCAAGTTTACTCTCTGTGGAATTCCTCTGAAAAAAAGTTGACAGATTTAAGTATCCTAGGCCACTGGGTCAGCGAAGACTTGAAAGACACTCTAGACATAGAACGTGAACGGAGGTCTCTGTCTGTCCGCTGTAACATGTTGGCTCGCAGATTTGCTAAATGTACTGAACAAGTTAAAGTAACATTATTTCGAGCTTACTGTCAGTCATTTTATACCTGCAGTCTGTGGGTCAATTTTACGCAGGGGACGTACAGTGACCTCCGCGTACAGTATAACAACGCGTTCCGGGCGTTGATGGGGCTGCCGCGTTATTGTAGTGCATCCGCCATGTTCGCGGAAGCCCACATAGATGGTTTCGCTGCCATCATGCGCAAGCGCAGCGCGTCTCTCCTGCGGCGCACGCGCGACAGCCCCAACAGCATCCTGCGCGCGCTGGCTGCTCGCTGGGACTCGCCGATGCTGGCCCGCTGGCTCAAACTGCACGCAGTTAAGTAAACAGTCGGGCTGGCATTCGACACCCTCTTTCTCTTCCTTTGGTTTTAATGTGTTGTTTACTAACATAGTTATAAGTTTTCATTGTTACTAACCAAAATATGGACTCAGTCTGAAATAAATATATTTTATTTTTTTATTTATTATTTATTTATTATAAACTTTTATTCTATTAATAAATATTGCATTTTAATTTTTTTATATCTATTCTGTTTGTTATGTAGATTGTAATCAGTTTCATCTCCCATGTCGCGCTGGAGCTCGCGCGCAGTCCATCCGGCAGACGTGCTGCGGCTGCGGCATCTGATCCCCACACACACACACACACTGCTATTTGTGTACGTGTACTGTGGAGAGCAGATCCCATAACAGTACGTACGGGGGTCGGTGTTGAAACATGCACATTGTGCTCTCAGTTTATTTTTCTATTTAATATAAAACAAAAGTATTTTCTTAGTAAATTTACCTTTTATTATTTCATTCATATACATACAGATTAACAGTACAGGACCAAAACATCTGCATGCTAATAACAGTTATACACACCAATACGTCTTTTACATATTTTTCTACATTATCCTGCCACCTCACACGTTAAAGTTAACCGTGAGTTAACCTATATCTGATACACAAAATGTCAACTTGTATGGATATTTGTAAAAACTAACGCGATATGGAGGTAATGTTCACGTTGAAGTTGTTCAAATTCCAAGAACAAGTTGAAGCTGTTGCATCCGGTGCTAGTGCTGCCACCTGCCTCGGCTGCGGGTCAATTTGTTGCTGTCAGTACAGAGACACACTAAATGTTGTCACTCATGGGCAGCCAGATTTCTGCCCTTTCATCTGCATTTGACTCTATTGAAGCCCGGTATTGTAGGAAGGCTTTACTGATTAGCGGAGTTCCGGAGGATGTGAAGGACCTGCCACCATTGATTTCTGAAATCTGTACCAATACATGAGGCCTTCCTGAAATTGTGTCCGAGAGGTTGACAGTGTGCCATCGCATTGGGAAGGAGGCTGATGGGAGACAGCGGCCAGTACTTGTCAGGTTCTCTGAACTTAATCTCAAGTCTGCAGTTTGGGAAAAGAAGACGCTTTTAAAGGGATCTCAATACAGCATCTCCGAGTTTCTGACTCGCCAGCGACAGTCCATTTTGATCGGGGCTCGTAAGCGGTTGGGCATGAAGCGTTGCTGGACGATCAATGGGAATGTTATCGTCTGACAAGTTTATGTAAAAAACAATTAATCCGCCACCTAATGGTGGCCTAATTAATTGTCGCTTTGCTAATGCAAAGCAGCAAAATTCCCCTTTTAATTCTTCCACCGCCTTATGGATTCGTCTCAAGGCGTGCAGCCCTGGCTCCCAGAAAAAATCCTGGATCCGCCCTTGATTAAAAGTCAAACTTTGACAGGAGAAATGACAGATGGGTTTTTAAAGTTCCCAGTAGAAGAAATTAGTTCTATTGTTTTACGCAACATGGCGAGGGTTTTCATATTCCTGGTCAGGCTATACGTAGCTATATATGCCTGTAGTGCAGGTAATGTGTAATACAGGAAAAGTACCATCTAAGAAGTCTAGGCAGCAGCACTGGGCTGTTGCCTCTTTTAAACGCCGAGAGAGGTCTGTATTTCAGTATATACAAAAAGTACTCTGTAGTCGCAGCGACTTTGATTGAATACGATATTAGGCCGCTGATGCTTGCTTGCTGATGATCTTGTGAATGTGTCTCACCTCACTGCGCCATCTATCGTATGTATTGTGAACCATCTATCGACTGTTATGAAAGATCCTTGTTGTCGACCAAACACTGGAAGTAGTGTTCGTTCGGTTCCCAACACAAACGGAGTCGCGGGCACAGCTAGTCTTCAAACTATTCAAAGGATCTGTCAGCGATGTGAGCTCTAACGTGTCTTGATAAACTTTTAATAGAAGCCCTTTGAGAGACATCTCACTGGAGTTGTTTCTTCTTATTGTGAGTTCTCAAGTGACTCAATAAATTAGATTTATGTCTAAACCAATGTTGACACACTTCACATTGGTATGGTTTCTCCCCTGTGTGAGTTCTCAAATGTTGTAATAAATTAGACTTTAGATTAAAACTATGATCACAAACATTACATTGGAATGGTTTCTCTCCAGTGTGAGTTCTTACATGTCTTAATAAACTAGAATTTTGATTAAAACAACGATCACAAACATCACATTGGAATGGTTTATCCCCAGTGTGAGTTCTCAAATGTTGGAATAAATTAGACTTTTTATTAAAACGATGATCACAAACATCACATTGGAATGGTTTCTCTCCAGTGTGGGTTCTAATGTGAGTTAATAAATAAGACTTCTGACTAAACCGATGTTGACACACTTTACATTGGAATGGTTTCTCCCCAGTGTGGGTTCTCAAATGTTTTACCAAATCAGACTTTCCATTAAATCGATGATCACAAACTTTACATTGGAAGGGTTTCTCTCCAGTGTGAGTTCTCAAATGTCTCAATAAATGATACTTTTGATTAAAACGACGATCACAAACATCACATTTGAATGGTTTCTCTGCAGTGTGAGTCCTATAATGCCTCATCATATACGAAGGATACTCAAACCCCCGCTGACAAACGTCGCACTGGTGTGGTCCCTGAGCAGTCCGAGTTGTTGACTCTCGCCGAGACTCGCGCTGTTTCCTGTTGGTCGTACTTCCGGCAGCTTGTTTTCGTTTGTCAGCTGCCGACGTCTGCGCTGAAGCCACACCTTAGAATGATCATTTTTATTAGTAAATCTCATGTGTCAGTTTGCTCGGCTTGACTAATCTATGAACCCAATCCAGGAAACAATCCGTACTGCATTATTGTGCTGCAAATGGGAGGAGACATACGTGATGACCAACTACGTAGTGTCAGTAGCTAAGACTCAAGTATGATTGTGCACTTTGTGCTATATTTTTATACATATACATTACTACTATAATCCTCTCCCCCCTGGGCCACGAAAGTGTTTAGACGTCTCCACTAAGTTTATTTATTCGCAAAATTATTAATTTAAATAAAATTAAATTTGGTTCAAAATTCAAGTAAAGTACCAGGAGAGCATAATCTTAGTGTTGTGTTAATATTGAGTGAAGAAGACAGCATCTGAGGGACGGATATATATCGTGTAGTTGTGCTGTTGCAAAATTTTCTTCAACCACATAAACTTCGAACATAAGAAATTAAAATTTATTGAATCATGTCAAACATTCAGAGATCATCTCCTGGCAATAAGGGCCACCAATTTTCGTCGGAGAGTGATATAACCAACTTGGATCCTGAGATACCGTTAAACTACTTAGGTAAAAGAACGAAAAGACCCAGAAATGAGGACCATGGTATATCTGACGATCAGATATCAAAGGACGAACTGTATTCTATACTGGCTCAATGGAAGAAGGATCAAGATAAGGTTTTGGATAAATTGTGTTTTGATATGGCTGAGTTGAAAAAACAAAATTCATGTATACAATCTTCTAGTATGGAAGTTGAAAAATCGATGCAATTTATGTCAAAACAATATGATGAATTAAAAAACAAACTCCTGGAGATGGAACAAGATCGAAAGGAATCTAAAAGTTACATTGCTTCCTTAGAAAACCAAATAGAAGATATGCAGAAAAGGCAGAAGTTCTCAGTCATTGAGGTCCGTAATTTACCCGTCGCTGCGGCCGCTTCGCAACAAAATAGGCCGGAGACACAGCAAGACCTTAGTGACCTAATGAAAAAAACTTGCGGCACCCTTAATGTTGATCTCGCAACATCCGATATAAGGGACATTTATAGAATAAGGAATAAAACAGGATCCTCAGTTGTCGTGACCGAACTGACCTCAGTTCTGACGAAGACCAAAATTCTTAACGGAGTGAAGGAATACAACAAAGTCAATCCTCATAGTAAGCTTTCCTCGTCTTCTGTGGGGCTGGCGGGTCCTAGTGTCCCGATATATATAACAGAAAGTTTGACCACTAAAGACAGAAAGCTGTTTGGACAGGCTCGTGATACAGCTAAAACCTTGGGATATCGATTCTGCTGGACAAGTAGGGGCCGCATCTACTTGCGGCATGCTGATGGCACTCCACGCTTCGAGATTAAATCTCAGGCTGACTTGCTGGCTCTGAAGAATATGGCATGACTGAACTTAGATTTAATAATAAGTATTGTTACTTTTACACTAGGTTATTTTATGCTACTTTGTGCTCAGTGTACCTCAAGCCTAACTCATGTCACACAAATGCTTGACTATTTTGTTCGTCTACCTACTAATATTTATAAAAATAATTCTATAGCCATTTGGAAGTTATTCGTATCAAATTACCAATGTCATAGCTATCTATATATATACTTAGTTATAATAATAACTTGTGATTTTACATTGAATCCTTTTCGTTATTGTTTATTTACAATCTGTGTGTGTATGTACTATTTAACGCCTGTGTTTACTTTGATAGTAGTAAAGTTGTGCATAAAACTAAAAAAAATTGCCTTGTATAATCTGCTAAAGTGTTTGCGGCCATGGTATTCCTGCTGTTCTGCTAGTGACTATGGTTTATTTCTGTTTGTGAAAATTATTTGTGCCCGGTTTTTATTACGTATTCAAATTCGATAATTTACAAGATAACATGGAGGGTATTGACAGTGTTTCTGTGTCTGACTGTGCCACTGGAATGCTTGAGGATTGTCCTAAGGTAAGTTTTAATGGACTTAAAGTTATTCAGCAAAATATACGGAGTATTACCGGTAACTTTTCGGGATTTTTGACTATTCTTGCTCGTACTAAAACTGATTGGGATGTACTCGTTTTTTCTGAGTGTCGACTTTCTGAAACCCGTAATATTCCAGTACTACCAGGATATCAATCTTATGCCACAAAAAATAACCCAATACAAAACGATGGTGTAGTTTTATATGTTAGGGAGGACCTGAAATATACTGTAACAGAACCGCAGATAAATGATGCGAATTGTTTAATTCTTAAAATAAATAATACTACGGCCTTAGTAGTAGTGTATCGCTCGCCATCATACTCTAATATCACAAACTTCTTGTCATCATTAGACACAATTCTACAACAACTAAAATCTTGTAATAATATTATCCTTGCTGGTGATTTTAACATTAACATTGGAGAAAATAATTCTTCATCCGATAAGTATAATTATCTATCACTGACAGCCTCTCATGGCCTTTTCCCAAGCCATACTTTCCCAACTAGATTAAATAATTGTTTAGACCATTTTTTAATTAAATCTAAACTCCCAGCCTCAACTTTCGTGGCTCACACTTCGTTGACAGACCATAAAACTGTTCTTTTTCATTTATCCTTAAAGCAATCGCATATCAAAAATCCTATTCAATTAACAAAGGTTGATTATGCCGGTATTACAAAGGCCCTGAAAGAATTTGACTTCTCGGAAATTTTCTCATTAGATGATGCCAATTCTGCGACTGATTACCTAGTTAGTAATTTATCAAAAATTATTGAAGCACACACCTTTAAATACACACCATCGAATCGCAAAAAAATCTTAAAATCATGGATTACTCCCGGTTTATTGCGCTGTGTACGGCATCGCGACAGACTACACAAAAATTCTCAACAATCACCGAATGATCCAGGTTTAAAAGTTATATATGTTAGATATAGGAATTTTTGTAATGACCTACTTAGAAAAGTTAAAAAAGAACATGACGCTAAGGAACTAAATAATGCAGGTAATAATAGTAGACAACTCTGGCAAGCTATCAATAAAATCACAAACAGAAATAAAGCTAAAAACTCTTCAGTTCACTTATCACAATCTGCGAATGATGTAAACAACTATTTCGCAAATGTGGGAAAATCACTGGCAGAAAAGATTCGCAAGGAAAATTTCAAACCACCCGAAATGTTTCGGAAATGTGTTTCACCTCATTCATTTGTTCTCTTACCTACGGATGAAGCTGAGGTGCTTTCCTTGATCTCTTCTCTTAAGTCTAATTGCTCCGTTGGATGGGATGGAATATCGAATATTGTTCTTAAAACTCATTCACAACTTTTAGTAGGTCCTATAACCCATATTTGTAATTTATCACTGTCAAATGGTATTTTTCCGAAAGCATTAAAAAAGTCTATCATCCATCCAATTTACAAGAGCGGAGATAGGAATCAGGTGAGCAATTATCGTCCTATATCTATCCTCCCAGGGTTATCCAAGATTCTCGAACGTCTAATCAGTTTGAGACTAATAAAATATTTAGATAAATATAATATTCTATCAGAATCACAGTTTGGCTTTCGTTCCCAGAAATCGACTTCTGATGCTGTACATGTCCTTACAAATTATATAGTCGAGAACTTGGATGCTGGGAGAAAAGTAGTTGGCATCTTTTTGGACTTGGCCAAAGCTTTCGATACAATATCTATCCCAATCTTGCTGGCTAAGCTAGAACGCATTGGCATCCGCGGAAATCAGTTACAGCTTTTTCGGGACTATTTATCTGATCGAACGCAATGTGTCAAGCTGGGTGATTGCGTCAGTGAGGACAAGTGTGTTGAATACGGTGTCCCTCAGGGTAGTATCCTTGGCCCTGTCCTTTTTCTCGTATACATCAACGATCTGTGCAATGTAAATTTGATAGGAGGAAAGATTGTCACATTTGCCGATGATACCGCTCTTTTATTTAGTGGCGATTCTTGGAGAGAGGTCATTGATACTGCTCAGAAGGGTTTTAATATTGTCACTATGTGGCTACAGCATAATGTCCTTAGCCTGAACCCAGACAAAACAAAATTCATTTCTTTTTCAATACGAAACAATCCACTTCTAACTTTATTTCCCTTCTCGATTAAAGCACATTCTTGTGAGTTTCAAGATGCTGACTGCTCTTGCCCCGTTTTGGAGAGGGTTAATTTCGTCAAATATCTGGGTGTTATAATTGACTATAAATTAAATTTTGAACAACATATAGACAAACTGACAGACAGACTAAGAAAACTTATTTATATTTTTAGGAATTTGAGAGCTGTTGCATGTCATAAATTACTTTTATCTGTCTATTTTGCCTTGTGTCAATCGCTTGTACAGTATTGCATAGGTGTATATGGTGGAGCATCTAAAACTTCCCTGCTTAAACTGGAAAGAGCACAGAGAGCAGTATTAAAGGTTATGTTTTCCTTGCCATTTAGGTTTCCAACTATTGATTTATATCGTAAGGCCAAAGTGCTAACCGTGCGACAACTTTTTGTTCTTTCCATTATTATAAAAAAGCATTCGTTACTGGTTTATAGTCCTGACATTATTAATCGTAAGAGACGTAAAGATTTAGTCTGTAGAAATAGTACTATTTATTCCACAGTTTTTGCTCAACGTTTCTTTTGTTTTATAGGTAGTTTATTGTACAATAGAGTGAATAGGCAGTTACATATTTATAGTATGACCAAAGGTGTATGTAAGAAAGTAGTGAAGAGTTGGCTCCTAGGATTGAGTTATGAGGACACTGAAAACCTTATTTCGTCTGTATATACCTTCAACTTATAGCTTCAATTTTTGTTAAGTATGAATATTTTAATTACTTCTTTTTTTTTTTTTATCAATTGTTAAGGTACATATATGAGACTTATAGATTATTTTATCTCAAATGTTAACCGTTGTTGTATTTTTCTTGGGGTGGAGACCTGGTGACCTGAAACACAGGCTTTGCCTAGCTTAGGCACCAGTCTCCCACTTAGTTTGTGTAAAGATTTTTTTTTTTTGTTTTATTCTAACTTAAACTGTATTTTTTGTGGGAGAAATAAAGAATTATTATTATTATTATTATTACTACACTTTTTACAAGCTTTTATTGAACTAGTCGCTGTCGCGTGGTGCAGTGGACTTGCAGTGTGTGAGCGGTGCGGCAATATTCGGCAGTATGGCAGTATATAGTGTCTCACCGCTCACACACCGCTAGTCGCTACGATGTTGCAGCGACTTTGATTGAATACGATATTAGGCCGCTGTAGCGCGCGCGAGGTGTGGAGGCGTGGCGCTCGACCGCCACAAACAGGTTTATGCTTCCATTTTGTGAATGTGTCTCACCTCACTGCGCCATCTATCGTATGTATTGTGAACCATCTATCGACTGTTATGAAAGATCCTTGTTGTCGAACAAACACTGGAAGTAGTGTTCGTTCGGTTCCCAACACAAACGGAGTCGCGGGCACAGCTAGTCTTCTAACTATATATTTAAAGGATCTGTCAGTGATGTGAGTTCTAACGTGTTTTGATAACTCTTATAATAGAAGCCCTTTGAGAGACATCTTACTAGAAATGTTTCTTCTTATTGTGAATTCTCAAGTGACACAATAAATGATGCTTGTGACTAAACCGTTGTTGACACACTTCACATTGGAATGGTTTCTCTCCAGTGTGAGTTCTCAAATGTTGTAATAAATTAGGCTTTTGACTAAAACGATGATTACAAACATCACATTTGAATGGTTTCTCTCCAGTGTGAATTCTCAAATGTTGTAATAAATGAGGCTTTCGATTAAAACGATGATCACAAACATCACATTTGAATGGTTTCTCTCCAGTGTGAATTCTCAAATGTTGTAATAAATGAGGCTTTTGATTAAAACGATGATCACAAACATCACATTTGAATGGTTTCTCCCCAGTGTGAATTCTCAAATGTTGTAATAAAATAGACTTTCGATTAAAACGATGATCACAAACATTACATTTGAATGGTTTCTCTCCAGTGTGAATTCTCAATTGTTGTAATAAGTGAGGCTTTTGATTAAAACGATGATCACAAACATCACATTTGAATGGTTTTCTCCCCAGTGTGAATTCTCAAATGTTGTAATAAAATAGGCTTTCGATTAAAACGACGGTCACAAACATCACATTGGTATGGTTTCTCTCCAGTGTGAGTTCTATGATGCCTCATCATGGCAGAACGATACGCAAACCGCCGCTGACAAACGTCGCACTGGTGTGGTCCCTGAGCAGTCCGAGTTGTTGACTCTCGCCGAGATTCGCGCTGTTTCCTGTTGGTCGTACTTCCGGCAGCTTGTTTCCGTTTGTCAGCTGCCGACGTCTGCGCTGAAGCGACACCTGAGAATAATATTTTTTTTCAGTAAATCTCATGTGTCAGTTTGCTCAGCTCCACTAATCTGTAAACAACCAGGATCCAGGAAACAATCCATACCGCAAAATTGTACTGCAAATGGGAGGAGACATATGTGTTGAACAACTACGTAGTGTCCTCAGATCACAACAAACAAGGGAGATTTGTCATAGCGACCCGGCACTGGCAAACGCATCTGGACACAATTTGTCTTGATACAGATTTCCGCCGTTAGTCGATCAGTGCTACGCGCTCGCGTCACATCTCTCAGTTGAGCTCTCTCTCGCGAGTTGTTCAGTGGTTGTTTGCAAAAATACTATAATAAGCAATAAAGTGAACTACGTGAAAGATGGTATCTCATTTCATGTGTAAGTATTACAATATAATATATACATATTTCTTCTTTAAAACCGAAAAAAAATGAAATTCATTATTATTTTTATGACAAACACTCATGTCTTTACGAGGTAAACAGATCTTATACTCATGTGTTTTTGGTTGTAGACTTATATCGCGAAACATAAAAACTCCTATGCGATATTAGTCTACCAATCCAAAAATTTAAGAAAAATTGATATGCTACAGGCAGAGGTCCTAACTGGTTTTCGACAAAAAATAGTACAATATGCTCTGTTCATGATGAGCCAAGGTGTATGCAACCACATAAACATGTTCGTCGGTTGTTTGAGTGGTCGGTCCCAACATTAAAATTGTATACCAAATTAATGGTAGGATCAAAATCATGATAATTTTATTTTATTAAGTTTAATGGCGTAGCCTTCTAAATAAAAAAAAAATAAAAATAAAATAATTTTATTTCAGGCAGAACCCATAGTGTTAGTAACAAAGACAACTTATAAGTATGTATAGTATTTTATCTACATCAAAATTTGTTGATGGTTTGGTGTCTTTGACTAGTTGGACGCGAGTCCAGTACTGCATGACAGCACTGTCCGCGTCCAGCCTAGCTGCAACCGTTTTAACCAAACTGTTGGCACTACACCGCACTCGGTAAATCAGGTATGCAGTACGCTTTCTTATGATAGATGACAGACTGTCAACATCAGCTTCAGCCAGCATCCCCGAAGCATTACAAGGATGGCGCAGTCCCATCAATACTCTAAAAGCATTGTTGTACCGAGAGCGCAGATGTATGCTGTTTGGGTATAATCTGTCTAAAGGCTCCACGTGAACAGAGAGTTACAAAATGCTTTGAAAAGCGTAACTTTTACCTGCTTTGTACAGCGGGCAAACCTTCGAGGTTATCATATTAGCCCTAACACACAAGGCTCTTCGCTCCCGTTCCATATCTAAGATCATCTGTGAGCAACTCAGTGACCCAGTGTCCCATATATTTAAACTTCTGCACTTGGTTCAGAGGAAGCCATCCATTAAGCTTAACCACAGGAACTTTATATTTTCTATTTTTAGCTTTAAATACAAAGAAGATCACTCTTAGCCGTATTATATCTAAGACCATGAGACACTGCATATCGCTCACAGATGCCAAGAAGCTTGTTAAGAGCATTAATCGAAGGGCACAGCAGCACCATGTCGTCGGCTTGCTAATATTGTTGACAAAGGTACCGTCGACAGAGCAGCCGACACCGGCGCGGCTGAGCTCCTCGATCAACTTGTTCATGTACAGATTGAACAGTGCATGTGAGCTGATCCCCTCTGTCTCACCCCACTTTCCAACCTGTACATACTTGAAAGCTCTCCTGACCATTTGACTTGGTTCTGCTGATGAGAATACCAATATTTTAACAATGTGATATACTATATGGTAAAGTAGTCTCGTCATACAGCTTCTCTCTCTTTAGTCGTATTTCCTCATGACTGAGGGTCGTGGTCATTATATGGAATGAAACACACACAACGACTCTCTTGGCAATTTTTAATGGAGTGGTTTGCCACTGCCTTCTCCATTTCACACACTAGCTGATAATCATCAACCAGAGTGCAGGTTTAGTCACGATGTTTTCCTTCACCGGAAGCAAGTGGTGGTCGATGAAAACTAACATGAGTCAGATTGGTATACAAACTCATGTAGCCCTGGCAGGATTCGGCCCTACCACTCGGCCACCACCGTTTCGTACAGCTTATTCCACAAAATATTATAATTGACTAGTTCGAATGCTTTTGACAGATCCAAAAATACAGCAAATATACAGGTATGAGGCATAAGATGGCTGTTTCAGTGGAGAGATTTGGTCTAAGGCCAAACTGAGCGTCGTCGTGTAATTTCATATGCTCATTAAGCCGTAGCTCAAGCAGTCTGTCCAACACCTTAGCAATTATAGCTGCCAAAGATATTGGTCTGTAGTTAGTTTTGTCGCTAATATTACGTTTTATTTTTAACATTGGGTATAACCAATGTTTTTAACATATCATCCGGTAGGTAACCACGATTCAAACAAAGTGAGAAAAACATAGCCAGAATTCTAGGTAAATGCACCCCTGCATACTGAAGGCGCTCTGTGCTCAATGAGTGGTGACCAGGTGACTTACCCTGACTAATTTTCTTCAGAACAGATCTAATTTCGGATGAAGTAATCAAAACAGGTTTTTCATTACAATTATTACTGCTATCACAACGACTCCTACTTATGTTTACCAAGCTTGAACATGAGGGTTGCTGCACTGTAAAATATTCTTTAAACATTTGAGCTATTCGTTGTGTTTCACTACACCCCTCCACACTAGATGGCAAAGCTGTCTTAGGGTTAAGTCTTTTTGTATATTTCCAAAAGTCTGAAATTTTTTTACTAGAATGTTTCTGACATAAAATATTCATTTTTATTTGTTTTTGGTTAGCCTGGCACCACTTCAATTTGGATTTGAAAATATATTGATTAAAATTTTGGCCAAAAACCAATTTCCCTAAAAATTATATAATAAATCTCAAAAATCAAATATTAAAAAACTCGCAAAGAGATTAGACTTAATTGTGTTAAAACACTTAAGTCTAACCTTTTTGGAGTTGTTTTGTAATTTACATTAAATTACGATTAATTATAAAAAACTAAACTAGTTCTCTTAATAGAAGCCCTCAAAGAGACGTCTCACTGAAAATGTTTCTCCCCAGAGTGAGTTCTCAGGTGACGCAATAAATTACCCTTAAGACTAAACCGATGTTGACACACTTCACATTGGAACGGTTTCTCTCCAGTGTGAGTTCTCAAATGTCTTAATAAATCAGGTTTTCGATAAAAACGACGATCACAAACATCACATTTGAATGGTTTCTCTCCAGTGTGAGTTCTCAAATGTTGTAATAAATTAGACTTTCCATTAAAACGACGATCACAATCATCACATTGGAATGGTTTCTCTCCAGTGTGAGTTCTCAAATGTTGTAATAAATAAGACTTTTCATTAAAACGATGATCACAAACATCACACTGGAATGGTTTCTCCCCAGTGTGGGTTCTCGAATGACTCAATAAACTACACTTATGACTAAACCGATGTTGACACACTTCACATTTGAATGGTTTCTCCCCAGTGTGGGTTCTTAAATGTCTTAATAAATTAGACTTTTGATTAAAACGATGATCACAAATATTACATTGCAATAGTTTCTCTCCAGTGTGAGTTCTTAAATGTCTTAATAAATTAGGCTTTTGATTAAAACTATGATCACAAACATCGCACTGGAATGGTTTCTCCCCAGTGTGAGTTCTGTAATGCGTCATTAATTTTGAAGGATTTGTAAACCGCCGCTGACAAACGTCGCACTGGTGTGTTCCTGAGCAGTCCGAGTTGTTGACTCTCGTTGAGACTCGCGCTGTGGCCTGTTGGTCGGACTTCCAACTTGTGTTTTCCGTTTGTCAGCTGAAGATGAATAGACGTGAAAACTTTTAGGTAACACAAGCATATTGTAGTGTAGGTTAAGACATTATATAAAAGTGTTTATTCTTAATATACATTCAGTATTATCTCAGCATTGGCTTCATTTACACTCCAAATATCCCAACAACACAATATAATTACAACACATGGTAGGGTTGATAATTTTTAAGCAATGAAGAGATTGCTTAAAAATTATAAATGTTTTAATTTTTAAGCAATCTCTTCATTGCTTAAAAATTAAAATTGTAAACATGAGTATTTTTTTGTAGATTTTAATTTGTGCCCATTTATTTGACAGAATTAGATTTAAGAAAACATTTATAATTTTTAAGCAATCTCTTTGTCAATCAATCAACCAATCAATATTTATTTGGAAATACAGTTGATATAAGATACAGCTTAAAACACTTGTCTCGTTTTTTTTTTGTTTTTGTCATGTTTGTCTTTGTCTTTGAAATCACGAAAGAAATCACAGCACCATATCAGAAGACGTGTAAGCTCTCTGAAAACTGTATTAGATACCTCTATACAGTTATCTATACATATAATAAAACAGTAAAAATATTTTGTCTGTACATTTAGCATTTTTGACTAAAATGGATAGAGGGACACTTAAAAAGAACAATAGAAAGAAAAAAATTTTTTTTGGAATTTCTTGTCTGTCTGTCTGTATGTATGTACGCGTTTCATGCAAAAACTACTGGACGGATTTGAATGAAACTTTTTTGTTGTATAGCTATTAAGCCTGGGCAACATATAGGCTATAATTGATTTTGAAAACTATAAATTGTGATTTTGATAATATGGGAACTCGATTGTAAAGCCAACCTAAAAAATTCCTATGAGTGGAGCAGAAACAAGAAAAATCCTACCTTCTCCAAGCTCTCCTTGCTCTGTCGTGTCCATCTCTGTGTCGCGAGACTGTGACGGACTGACGGGGTCTTCTTCATCAGAGTCGCTTTCCGATTCACAAATGTCGGCCGCGTCTGCTGGCTGCGGGGGACCTGCACACACGCTTCTCATGATGGATCCGCAATAGTGACGAATTTCCCTCATTTGGAACTAGCAGCTGCCATAACTCAATCATTAACATTTCGGAATCAGTTACACTTATATTAAGTTGTGAACAGATATCAATTAAAATATCAGTGATTGTTTGAGTATCAGAATAGTGCATACCTTCCTCTGGTTCCTCATATCCAATGTCAGCATTAGCAACATCTGACTCCAGCTCAGTTTTGATAACAACAGGGATTGGTACTTCCGTGTTGTAATATTCAGCTCCGGAGTACCGTAGTGACCCACACAGGCCGACAGCTTCACGGTCCACCAAGGATATTGATTTTTCAGTTATCTGTCAATATAAACATATTGCCATAAAACTAATAAGTACCTACATCATTCATAATTTATAACATCACACACAAAGAAGTTTGAAATTCTACCTCTGATTGTGTGTGCACTATAGCATTCAGCTCATTCTCTGCCAAAGCAGAAGTCCGCATCAACTTGCGGCACTTGTTGAGCTGAGCGTAACAGATATAACACGCCGCCACGGGCCTCCCGTCAGCGATGTGCAGCTGAAATGTTCACAACACAACAGTTAAACACATTTTTGTTTTCTTCCAAACGAAAGTTTTCAATAGAGATGAGTATAATTTAGTTGCGGTTGCACTAACTGCATTGTTGGTGATCCTCTCGTACACCAGCTGCAGCGAGCCGGCGATGGGCAACAGCCGCGCGTCCACCGCTAGACAAACGCGACAGGCAGCTACTGCCTGCGATCAGGCATGTCAACAGAGATATTTTTCTTTCGCACTTATCTGTTCTTATTTTCCATGTAGGTACATACAACTAAAACAACACAATGTTTCTCAAAATTCGCAAATAAATATGTAAGGTAGGTACAGTGTTGCCAACTCGGATTTTGAAAAGGACGTAGGTCAGATTAGAAAAATACGTAGAAATGGTAAAATTTTCATATAGAAAATTCGTAGATCTACGTACTTTTTTTCCGAGTGAAATGAAGAGAGTAGGGTAGGTAAAAGTAAATAAAAAGACAATTGATATTACCCTAAAAGTAGTAAACAGCAGATAAACAATAAATTTTAATAAAATTGTAGATAATTATACTTTAAATTTAATTGTACTTTAAAAAAGTTTGCTACTTTCAGAATCATCACCAATTTATTTATATTATTTATTTTTTTTATAGTGTGTCAATTGTGTCATTTTCAGACAAATTAAACTTGTACCATGGAAGTAATAAGTACCTTGTACAAAGTACTTACTACTTCCATGATAACAACACCTTGTTCGAAATATATTTTTTAGGTTATGAGGATTGAGGACTCACTTCACTTTGATACCTACACTACATTCGCGCGCGAGGCGACAGATCACTCGCTGCTTGTCTCGCGTCTCGTCTCGCGCCTCGCAGCGCTGGCGTCGCGTCCGGCCGAAGTGGTTTGCGCTCGGTGTACGTTAGTATGAAACGGAACGTACGTTTACTAACTTTTTTTTCGCGAAAATAAAGGAAATTATGCCCATTAAATTTTTTTGCAAATTTGGACAATTTTGACGGAAAATACGTAGATTAAGTTCGTAGGTTTGCAAGGAAGGCTTAAAATACGTAGATCTACGTAAAAAGACGTAGAGTTGGCAACGCTGTACCTACTTACCCTAAGTACCTACATTGAATTAATCAATGTCACATTGGCATTGACTTTTTTTGGTTGATTCCCTCGTTTTAAGGTGAACGCAGACTTGGCCGCAGGGCCGCCTCGCTCGCAGTCGCCGCATTCATCGTTTTTGTTGATGGCCTCGCACATCTATCTGCCCGCGCCGCCGCGCCGCAGTCGTTTTTTTGTCATTTAGCTTCTATCAAGATTAGGCGTAAATTATAGAATGGCTATTGACGAACGATTTGTTATCAGTTGTTTATTAATAGAGAAAGCAAAGAGCATAATGATTACTACTTTTTAAGAAAAAGAAGAAAAACAAATGCCAACGAGAGTTATAAAAGTTTGGCCGGCCTCTGGATGCGAATGATGTCACCTACGCCGCAGCGTCAGATATTGATAGTCCGGCGTTAGTGACGTCATCAGCTGCGGCAGCAGGGACTGCGGCTAATGCGGTGCGGCACGAGTCTGCGTTCACCTTTACGAACATGACAGCATTTCAACCGAAAATGGTAAAATTAATTCGATAAAGATAGAGACACACTTGGCCCACGTACGCAACGTATGCTACGCATTATGAAATCTGGACTCTTGATTTCGTATGGAAAAGTTGAATCAGAAACATACTTATCATACGCAACGCTACACATGCGTCCCTCGCACACATCGCATATTGTGCGTTGCGTACGTGGGCCTAGTGTGTTTCTACCTTAATGCTCGACACCACCGACAATTTTTTTATCTTATTATTTATTTATTTCAATGTTTTAAATTACAAACAAGTTGTTGTAAATTAAAATAAATATATATTTCCCATAACGTTATGATTTTTCACACATTACTACGACTTATTTTTAATCCAATATTCTTGATGGCATAAAACCTTTAAAAAATAAAGTTTCTCCTTATATTAAAAAAAAAAAATATTTCTGTGAGTTTCTCGTTGCATTATTTTGTTTTATATATTATGGTGTATGTAACGCAACATTGATTGATCTGCAACCCCCATGTCATGTCAATGTCAGTCATGGAGCGCGCGCGCGGTTTTGTTTGGAAGTTTTCTTTCACACTTTTCTCATGTAGGTATGTACTTCGTGTGTTAAAAGGTGTTTATTTATTTATTTATCAATTTTTGTACACAACAAATACATACAAAGGAAACATAAAAATAAAACATAGGAAAACTAAGTACAAAGGTACTACTTAGGTGTTCTGTTTTGTTCGATTTATTTTCCAACAAGTTGGCAGAAAACCTTTGGATCTAT
>JAEMBS010000070.1:0-94000 GCA_018467065.1 Ephestia elutella | reverse complement strand
TCGGTCACTTTTTTGTATGGGAGTCCCGTCTCAACTCAACGTAGTGATTTACATTCGTGGTGCGCGGGAATAAGTTGATATGTTTGTCCTAAAAGACTAAGAGGTCACGGGATTTTTCATAGCGATCAGCGGAACGGTTAGACTTACTTTTATGGGTTGTAGAGTAGTCCCCTAATGTGAATGATGTCGGTCTGCCGGCTCTCAGTGGTTGCTTCTTCGAGCTACAGGATTTAAACGCTTCATAGTTGCGAAAAAAAAACGATCAGAGAAATGGTTAGTTTTAGTACATACTAGCTTTCGCCCACGTGAATTTCCTACGGGAACAGTGCTTTTACCCGAGATGAAAGGTACTTACCCTATCTCCTTCTCCGTACTTCCAGCTATGTGTATGCGTTTCAGGAAGATTGGTTCAGTAGATAAAGCGTGAAGAGGTAACAAACTCACTTTCGCATTTATAATATTAGTTAGGATTCAAAGTATGGCATCTCCGCATGTGAAACGAGTTGGTCTGCCGGCTCTCAGTGGTTGTATTTCAGTTTATATTGTTGTAAAATCATAAAAAAGACATGGTAAGATTGTTATATGATAGGACAAGTAGGAAAGAACGGAGTTTAGTTGACTTAGTTCACTCAGTCCATCGTTATGTAGTTCCTGTGATGCGCTAGGTACTTATTTGTTAAAAAAAAACAGCGATATTTTAAAAATTCTGTCTTGCTATTTTCAATTTAGAATACACAGACCTTAATTTAAAACAACTGTCCTCAAGTCTTTTAATATTTCTCGTTTTATTAACACATTGAATCCTAAGCATTTCAATTCTTTTCCTTTGCAATATAACCTTTCTTTTGAGGGCGTTATTATCCTCCGTTAAGTTTTCTAAGTCCACGAGCAGATTCTGTACTTTATCTTTCAGGTTATCACGTTCAGAAATAACATTTTTATTCTCTTCAGTAAGCCTTCTTAATTTATCGGTTAAAGTTTCTAGTTTTTCGCGCCCCTCGCTGACATTTTCATCTAGATTTATTGTACTTATGTCAAGTTTATATTTGGAGGTTATAGTTCGGATGTTATCAGCGTATTCACTAATTCTCTCGCTGAGGCGTTTATTTTCTTTAGCCAATTCCTGTAATAGTTCATTATCATTATTGGCGCTCTGAACATCATTGAAACTATCAATTAATTGGTCGTCTGACGCATTTTTAGACCGTTTTAGGTTAAATATTTCTCTTTCTAGATTATGATTTTCGATAATTAGAATTTGGTTATCAGCTTTCAACGTCTCCACCTCTTGTTGGAGTTTCAAGAACTGTTCTTTATAATCTTCTATTTCTATTTTGATGACCGGCGTGGTTGAGGACGGCTGTAACATACAACGAAAATTATTAATCTAGTGCCTACTAGTGTTGACTATCGATGGTATTGTCAATAGTATGTATTGTGACCTTGAAAATAGTCATACTATCGATAGGTCTATCGATAGTATTGACACGTGTCAATACTATTGATAGTATCGATAGCCAATAGTTTTCAATACTATTGATGATACCCAAAACTATCGATAGTATTGATTAGAAAACATCAATAGTATCGATAGTATGACTATTTTTCAAGGTCAACTATCGATAGTCAAATTAACGATAGTCCTGCAACGCTGGTACCCACCTATACATACAATGTTTTGTTCTTTCTCGGTTGTTTTAATAATGTTGAGATTTACTCACTTAATAACAATAAGTTCTTAATAAAAAAATGAGACATTATAATGACATGAGACAATGAGACAATGAGACATTATAATACATGCATCTATAACACAGATGATGTTGTTACATGCGTCCCTGTGTACCCAAGGTGGAGGCTGAAAATCAGTGGTTTGTTCTGTTAGCAAACATATTGCTGAGCCTAAGCCCATTGCTATTGCTGCGGTACACATGTTTAATTTTCATGTTTTTATTTAATTTTTTGCCATACTACTGTTGTATTTGTATTTCTTCTATTAGTGTAATTGTTACGAGTGTGTCTTTTTGATATCAATAAACATAAAAAGGTCAACTATCGATAGTCAAACTATCGATTGTTCTGCAACGCTAGTGAGGTGAACGACTAAAGCAGGAGGGAGGAGAGATTAAATCTGACTTTTCATATAAAAATTCAAAGTATATCGTCCTTAAGTTTGGGGGTTAGGCGGTCAGCGAAAATTCAGATGAAGCGGCTACGTCCCGGTTGCGCGCCATTCACATTTAATTATCAAAAAGTTAATAGAAATGTTTAGTTTTTCAAAAATTTAAATCAGTCACGAAATCGAAAAGGTAAAATACCTTTGTGTTGGTGATTTTAAAACATTTTATTATAAGTATTTAAAGCTAAGCTAAAGTGGTGTCAAAATAATGAACAGCAAATAAAAATGGACATGTTGGCGTCACTCCATAAGAATAACGATTTTGGTCGCTTTTGGAAATGCACGAATAAACACAACTATCGACCTGGCCTTCCTGTAAGTGTCAATGGTATAAGCGATCCAAGCGATATCGCTAGGCTTTTCAAGGATCACTTTTCATTGAATCCGTCTTGTGCGGGCCTGCCGGCGGAGGTTCTTAGTGCTGAGACTAAAACTGTAAAGTTAAATATAAGATTCACTTCAAAAGAGGTAGCGACTGCCATCAAATCTATGACCCGAGGCAAGTTACCAGGACACGATGGTCTCAGCATTGAGCATCTCCAGCATGCCGGTCCGCACCTGCCTCGAGTGCTGTCTATGCTGTTTACACTATGCGTGGGGCATGCATACCTACCGAGCGACGGAGTTAATGAGAACGGTCGTGGTCCCTATCGTAAAGAATAAAACAGGAGACTTAACGGACAAGAAAAACTATCGACCGATCTCGCTAGCTACTGTGGTAGCAAAAGTATTTGACAGCATGCTTAACTCGCAGTTGAGCAATCATGTCATTCCACATGATAACCAGTTCGATTTTCGAAGGGGACTCTCCACGGAAAGTGCAATTGTATGTTTAAAGCATGCTGTCAAATATTATACCGCTCGAAATACGCCTGTCTATGCCTGTTTTCTCGACATGTCGACGGCGTTTGATTTGGTTTCATATAACATCCTATGGGAAAAGCTTAAAAGCATTAACGTTCCTTCAGAACTTATCAATATTTTGAAATTTTGGTATGGAAACCAAGTTAACAATGTCAAATGGGCGGGTAGGCTGTCGGATTCGTACAGATTGAATTGTGGTGTGAGACAAGGCGGTTTGACTTCTCCGACCCTGTTCAATCTGTACGTTAACGAACTTATCGTCGAGCTCAGCAGTCTCCATGTCGGATGTCATATTGACAGAGTTTGTTTTAATAATATTAGTTACGCAGACGATATGGTGCTGTTGAGCGCGTCGATAGGAGGTCTCAGAGAGCTCATATCCGTATGTGAGCGATACGTCAGCGAGCATGGGTTGAAATACAATGCAAGTAAGAGTGAACTTATGGTATTCAAGGCTGGGACCAAATGTCCGACAGTTGTGCCCCCTGTCTGGCTGGGTGGGGTGCCCATAAAGCGGGTACAGCAATTTAAATATTTAGGACATATTGTCACAGATGATCTTAAAGACGACAAGGATATTGAACGTGAAAGGCGGGCGCTGTCGGTTAGGGCTAATATGATTGCCCGCAGGTTTGCTCGGTGCTCTAAAGCAGTAAAAGTTACTTTATTCCGCGCGTATTGCACCTCTTTTCTATACCAGCAGCCTGTGGGTTCTCTATTCGCCAAAGGCGTACAGCGCTCTCCGCGTTCAATATAATAATGCATTTAGGATACTGTTGCGACTGCCCCGTTTCTGTAGCGCGTCCGGGATGTTTGCAGAAGCCAGGGTTGACTGCTTCTTCGCTACAATGCGAAAGCGTGCGACATCCTTAAAGCGCAGGATGCGGGGCAGTCCCAACCCAACAGTCTCCTGAATGTTATAGCAGAGAGGACGGACGGCCCGTTCTCGAGACATTGGTCTGAACTACATTCGCCAGTGCCTCGGGAACGAGTACGGCAATATTAATCTTATGTAAAATGAAAGTGATGTCCTGTATTTTAATATAATCTAATTTTTTGTATCAGCAATTTAATGAATGGATCCATGGTCTGAAATAAATGATATTATTATTATTATTTATATTTTTTATTTTTTCTTCTCGGTTTATGTTTCAAAATAAACCGGTTTACTGTTATACACGGGCACAGGGCGGGAGCTTCATAGAATCGGGGCGTCAAATATACCTACTACTACTACAAATGAAACTGTACATCCGTGAACACGTCAATGTGTGCGTTAAACAACTAGGGTCGCCACCGCAAAATTATTTATATATACCTATGACACAGATTAATAAATAGTTACTACGTGCCATGAATAGTTTAATTATGAATAGGTACTTATATCTTTCAATTCTGTAAGATTTGAAACTGTTTTATCTTATGTAGTTACCTGCTTATATATTTTGAGACTTACCTAACATACCTGCATCATTAAGCGAACTTGAAAATAGGCACTACAACTGCCACAACCACATCACTATGAGGATTAAAAAATAATCTATAATCCACATATTATTAAGTATTTATCATTCACAAATATTTCTTTAGGTTATGATGGTCTTCTTTTCATTACAGTTTCCACCCACACACATCGCATTGAATATACTATTGTACTATGGTTATATATTAGCGCCAAACTTTGTGTTAAATATGATTCAAACTAAACAAAAACAAATGATTTTTTATTATCATCATATCACAGCTCACTAGTAAACAAATCAACAATAGCGAGCTGCGAGTGGCGGCGCCAGCGTCGACAATGTCGACATGCGCGCGCAGGTGCGCGCGTGTGACCTTCGACCGGCGGCATATTTTACGAAAATCATTATTTTAATACATTTTATTGTTTTAGTTGAATGATACGAAAAATTCTAAATTATGTACGATTATGTAATCTGGGAGAGAGAGGCTTAAAATAAAATTAAGTTTACTTTATATAAACATTTATTGCACGTATCTTCTAAGATACGAGGGAATGTATGAACATAAATACATTAATACATACATAATAAACATAGCCGTGGAACACATAACCCCTTTGGGTTTCGCCGCAGTCGAGTTAACTAACAAATATACAATACAAAACATACATAGAAAACTTATAAAAATATATTGTACAAAAAGACGCCGCGACAATGTTGTATGTTGAAAGTGACAATAATTACTTTGCTTACTATACCTGTATTCATCCTTCGGAAATTTAAAAAAACGTCCTTGGTTTGTATTAGATAAACAATGGTTAACTGCGCAGTACCTTACCATAATTAATTTCAATGAAACTATGTTTCTCTCTATCTACAAAATTGAAACGTAAGAGTAGCTTGGAATACGCTTCGCAGCTGCTAACCACGTTTCATAGTGTCCCTCGATTCAAATGAACGGGGTAGAGGTGCGGGGTACGCCATATTGCGGGAGAGGCAGGGAGCTTCCTTTCTGTACGTAGTACTTATATTAATTCTGTGACACGGGCCTAAGCCAAGTGTGTAACAGGAAGGTTATCAGGATTGGATATTATGATATTCGCGTGATTTTGTGATTGATTTGATGTGTTAGTAGTTAAGCAGGTGGTAGGTGTGTGTGAGGAAGGTTGTCCGTCTGTCTGTAAGAATTTTCTCACTATGCGACACGTATTTAAGATAGCTGCCTTTTGAAGTAGGTTGTAGGTTGTAGGTGAAAGGTTTAAGGTTTTAAGGGATTGGTGTAGTTGCTTCGGTATGACTCCTGTCGTGGAAAGAACTATAGGGACTATTGTAACTTTTTCGAGGTGCCAGATTCTACTTATTTCATCCTTCAATTCTGTGTACTTGGTCAGTTTTTCTGATATTGTATTCTGGAGGTTATGTGTATTCGGGATAGCAATGTCTATTAAGTAAGCGGTTTTAGAAGTCTTATTTACTAACGTAATATCAGGCCTATTGAAGTGGATAGTACGGTCTGTTAATATTGCTCTATCAAAATATAATTTTGTAGTCTGGTTTTCAAGCACTGTCTGAGGAATGTATTTATAATAAGGCTCTATGGATTGTATGAAATTGTATTGTAGGGCAAGATTTTGGTGAATGATATTGGCAACTTGGTCATGTCTGTGTTTATAATCAGTCTGGACTATTGCTTTACAGGCACCTGTTATGTGTTGGATAGTTTCTGGCGAACTATTGCATTTTCTACAAGGGTCTGAGAGTATATTTTTTATTATATATTTCTGATAGTTTTTAGTTTCAATGACCTGATCTTGGATAGCTAACATTGTTGCGTGTATTATACACAACCGTGTTAAATTTCACATACACTGCACTTACGTCTGCCGATTCGCGCATTCATTACACATAATTGTTTATTTAGCTATTATTTTAACGCTTTTAGTTGTAATTATTCGTCTTCCAAAACAAACACATCTGTTTGTTTACGTAAAGTCAACTTGTCACTTTGGACGTTTGACAGTGACGTTCGAGATGACGTTTGGAAATGGTTCCTATACATAGGTGGTGTGTTGAGACGGACGCGTCGGTAGAATGTTTTTTTTATTTACTGATATTTGTAAATAATATAGGTAATTGGTCAAAATTTATAGAATAATGATTTGAGCAAGGATTTTATTAGATTAACTATATTTTTCTTCATCGATATGACTGTCGTCACTTCTATAATTTTGTCTCTGGTCGAGCTCTATGTTTGTCTCTGATTTCGTGTCAACGCTGATGTGACGTGGTTAGATTTGCTTCAAGAAATCAGGATGGGATTTCTTTTTGATTTGAACACGTCTCAGGGCTACACGCCTCGCATTTTTGAGCCCCCATGAGCGGAAAATAAGATGGAGCGGTCAGGTGAGTTCATCTCTCTGACGTTCTGCTAGCCTTTGTATGGATATTGTCGGCGCGATGTTTAATAACATTCTATATTGTTACAGAACGTGCCGCTCCTAACTCCTACTTCTAACTGCTAAGTTTAGGTTTTAAGTTGTTAGTTTACGCTTTATTTTTCAATATTCCACGTTCCACGTGTTATACTTTATTAGTTTACTCGTTTAAACTATTTTTCCTCGTGCTTTGGCACGTAATTTAATGTCGTAACAAGGTTACTTCAAAATAAGTTTCTACTTATAACTTTCTTTCTTTTCGTTGTACATACTGGTTACAATGACCCTGATCCTAAGGGTAATCTCCTTCTTTGGATAAATAACCCCTATTTATCCCAGTAAAACAATAACACTTCATGTAAGCAAAGAGGATTGCTGACCACCATTCGATGTGAGACCACATGGCCAGATGTCTCCAAATCAACAATCCAGGACCCCCAGCTGTTCCTACATTACTGGGAGTGACGAGGTGATACAATTTACTAGAAGAAAGGAGAGGACCTAAATGGGATTTACCAAGTAACATCCATTTTATAACTAGAACTTAAACTTTAGAATTTATTTTAAGGCAGAGACTTTGCCTAATATGATTTGTTCCTAGTTTTATCACATAGAGAGGACGCTCTCAACCTTTGTTAAAAGGTAGGTCTTATAACCAATATTAAGAATAAGGACATTTTTCTATGTCATGTGTTTTCATAGGTTATGATAATTAGACTTTAGTCTTAATTAGTTTGTTTTAAGAAACATGTAAGAAAAGAAAGGATTTGTTAAAACATTCCTATAGAAAGAATTAGTAATAAGGAATAAGAATATTTAACTACTAAAAGTGAGTTTACCAAATATGTAGATAGATAGATAGATAGATAGATAGATTTCATTTATTCCTGTATATTTTCCTGTAATATATTTAACTTGATATATAAACAATTAACTTGTTTAATTGATTCCAACTAATAGTTGGTGGCGCCCTTGGTTAGAATTGAAACACAACATATATCTGGTCCCTTTCTTCAAATGTAACATTCCACAGAGCGACAAGAACCCACCGACCCACTCCGGAGTCTCCTACATAACGCACCACTGAGCTGGCTGTGCGTTTGTCCACCGGTGGCAGGCAGTGTTTTACACGCCTGTCCTATAGTGGGTAATAACATAAAGCCTTCAGTCTCAGGGAAGAGCTCGCCTCGACAGAGCCACGCGTTCGACGCATCTTTGTCGACAGATGGATGGCATAGGTCTTGGAGATGTTTTCCATGTAGAGACTTTCCAGCCCATTCAGATATTTTAGTTCTGTCATCAGTTATAGATTCATTGGGTTGTATTGCTTGATCTCGAAGGTTTTATTATTACAAAACACGCATGTTATCTGTATTCATATGAAATTTTAGAGGTAACTTCAGGATTTTTTTCTCTCGAGCAAAATTTTTCCCATCGTGTTTTGGAAACAGTCCTCCCTTTAAACATACGTTCTACAATACATATCAGAAATTTCAGGGCGACAACTCTTCAATTCTTTAAACAGCGGCTTATAGAAAACAGCCAATATTGCCGTTTTCACTTACTGAGAGCCCTTAAGACATAAATGTTGTTTATGTTGTAAAGTGACGTCTTTGAAGAAAATGCAGCAGTGGAGTTTGTTGCGCCGCCTCTTCTCCACTTGCGCTTTGGTTACCACCTTAAAGCTAAGGTTACCACCGCCTGGTAACCTTAGCTTTAAGTCATTTTATGACGTCAACCTACTAAAAAACAAGAATATGACGATTTGAAAGTGCTATTTTTAAGCCTATTTAAATAAAAACAATTGACTTTGTGTCGCAATACTGTCAACACTGGCCTGCGCGTGCGGAGGCTGCAGCGGGTCCCCGGCTGCGCGGGAGGGGGCTCCTGCGGCAGCGGGGCGGGGTGCTGGGACAGCTGGGTATACACCACCGTCACAGAATTAATATAAGTACTTAAGTCAATTTTTTCATAATTGTCCTATTATGTAAACAATAACCATGTCTTTTTATGATTTTACGACAATATAAATTTAAATAGACTTTTTAGGAAATTACTTTCGTGGTTAATAAATGTTTTACTTTAGAATGTTTAGGTTTGAACTAATATTTGATTTATTTTCAACAAATTCAACAAAAAGTACTGTCATCATTTTTTACATGATAGGACAATTAAGAAAAAATGAAGTTTATGTACAGAAAGGAAGCTCCCTGCCTCCCGCAATATGGCAATCCCCCGCACTTCTCCCCCGTTCTTGTGTATATTGGGAGCGTCCCAATGCTATGACCACATGAGTAGTTAAAATAGTTTTTAGTAATCTGTGCTATGGCTATGAAAACGCCCCCACATTGACGTGTTCACGGATGTACACTTGTACAGATTCATTTGTAGTAGTAGTAGGTATAATGACGCCCCGTTTCTATGGAGTGCCCTCCCTGTGCCGCCGCCGCTGTGGTCAGATGAATTAAAATCCATACTTCCAAACCAATCCTAACTAATATTATAAATGCGAAAGTAAGTTTGTTTGTTTATGTACAGGAAAAAAAGTTGCCTAGTGTGGGTGGAGCCAACTGTTATATCTTTAAGTGTAAAATAGAAATGTGTCAATAAAACATTCATTTGTTTGTCAAATTTTATCGAAATCTGTCCAGTAGATTTTGCGTGATTGAGTAACAAACATCCCCTCACAAATTCGTATTTATATTATTATCATTTTATTTTCATCGTATGGATACGCAAAATGCCTCTGTCGCAAAATGCCTCTATTGCAGAATGTCGCTTTCGCCAAATGTCGAGACAGGGACTTAGAATAAAATTTTGATTTTCAAAGCAAAATCATCCTAACTAATATTATAAATGCGCAAGTGAGTTTGTTTGTTTGTTGCCTCTTCATGCTTCATCTACTGAACCAATCTTCCTGAAATTTTGCATACACATAGAAGTACGGAGAAGGACATAGGGTACCTTTCATCCCGGGAAAAAGCACTGTTCCTGTGGAAAATTCACACGGGCGAAAGCTAGTTACATATAACTTTAAAATAATTTTGCTTTTTACGAGTGACATTTTACGAAAGCGACATTTTGCGCTTGAGCTGTTAGGGTTAGCTTGCCTTTTTTATTTATTTAAACTTTATTGTACACACACACATACAAAAGTACATTACAAAAGATAGACTTAATGCTAAAAGCACTGATAGTCAAACCTTAGGGTTTAGCTGAGAGTAAGTAAGTAAGTAAGTAAGTAAAAATGCTTTATTGCACCAAAAAACATGTAAAGGATACAAATTGAGACTAATATAGGTAAAATATGTACAATAGGCGGCCTTATCGCAAGTGCAATCTCTTCCAGGCAACCTAAGCAAGAGAGTTCATGTATGTTAATAAATTCTATTATACAAATTAATTATTGGTAAATTTAACAGATACATATAAAGATGCTACGTAAATAAAATAAATTAATATACATATATGTATAATACAAATAAACACAAAAATATCCGTACCTATAAAT
This sequence comes from Ephestia elutella, assembly GCA_018467065.1. Lineage (NCBI taxonomy): Eukaryota > Metazoa > Arthropoda > Insecta > Lepidoptera > Pyralidae > Ephestia > Ephestia elutella. Next base: position 83,548 of record JAEMBS010000070.1, on the reverse strand, counting down.
ATATTTACATAAAATACAAATAAAGATGAAGCAATCAAACACGGCTTACCTGTCCGCCATCATACTCGTCCTCCATCTTCACTTCGACCTCGTCCTGGTGATCCTCAGCGTCCGAGATGGGAATCACGCTCCTATCCCCAAAGTCTTGCGGTACCGACAGCGGCCGAGAGGACCCCGGTCGATCCTGGAGACAAAAAATATAAAATAAATCCAACTAGTCCTATCCTACTTCCTACTAGTACTAGTCCTACTAGTATTATAAATGCGAAAGTTTGGATGTGAGTTTGTGAGGATGTTTGTTACTCAATCACGCAAAATCTACTGGACGGATTTCGATAAAATTTGGTACACGGGTAGAAAAATACCGGGAATAGCACATAGGGTACTTTTTATCCCGAAATTCCCACGGGAGCGAAGCCCCGGGGCGCGACTAGTACAAAATATATAATAGAATAAATATATACGGACAAATCACACAGATTGATTTCGCACCAAAGTAAATTCGAGACTTGTGTCACATGAGTAGTTAATATTAGTAATCTGTGCTTGTGTTATGATGGTATACTAACTAAAACAAATAAATGAATGTATGATACAAATAAGTAGGTAAATCATCAATCAAATTCATTTAAAATTACTTGGTTTTTGTACACTGTTAGCAGGTAATTTTTGTGATTGTGATTATGTGTTTTAATCTTAACTATCCTAACCTATATTATAGAGTTTGTTTGTTACCTCTTCATTCTTTATCTTCTGAACCAATCTTCCTGAAATTTCGCATACACATAGTCAGAAGTACTGAGAAGGACATAGGGTACCTTTCATCCCGGGAAAAAGCACTGTTCCCGTGGGAAATTCAAGCAGGCAAATCCGCGGACAAGAGATAAATATATAAATAATGAATTGACCTGTTCGTCGTCACACTCTGCCTCCGCCTCGTGCTGGTCATCCTCAGGGTCCGTGATGGGAGACACGCGCCCGTCCCCAAAGTCTTGCGGCGCCATCGACCGATATGATGGCTGTTCCTGGAGACAAAAAAAGCTCTTAACTTTTAAATAAATTAATAGTAAAAAAACTTTTTTAATAAAGCTTTCATTGTCACTCTCAAACAAACCGTTTCATTTGATACCAATGCATTACAAATAACTATTCCGCCATCTTGGATGGTCCGCCATTTTGGATTTAGAATGACGTCACCTACCATATCATGCATTATTATCCAAACTAAACGTGCCTGCAAAATTTCAGCTAAATCGGTTGAAGATATCTACTTCAAAATTGAGTTCTAAGATTCCACCCGAGCGAACATACCGACATTGCAAGTTAAATAAAAGCTTGAAAAAAGTGGAAATTAAAAAAACTACTCGCTTTTATTTAGTTGAGAGTATACAGGGTTATTTTTAATTGACAATCTTCCTAGGGGTGAAAGAAGGGGTAGATTGGGGGAAGTAGGGTGACTGCTGTCGCCAAACTCACTGTTGATGATCATAAGAGTTGTTTTGTTTTAAACGTCAACCATATGTCAATGTCAAATAACTGACAGTTCATATGTCTTGTCTGTCACTTTATGAAGAAAAAATATATGTAGAGGTCAGAAATTCAGAATTGTGTTCTAAGAACGGCGTGTTGTTTTATTTAATCTCAAATAATTGATTGAACCTGCATATAAAAACTTGAAGAAAAAGGTTACAAAACCTTAACACTCACACAACAACCTATTTTGCACACTGAAATATAACCAATTAGAACTGTCCAATTTCTGGTATTACAAGGGTGTAAAGACCACTACGAACTATACTATGGCCTGCATATACATATATACAAACTACATAAGTACATATATACAAACTACATAAGTACATATATACAAACTACATAAATACATTTATAATAATATACTTAAGTTACATACGTATATAAATACAGGTAGAATATCTATTTACATATTTACACAACATAGAAACTAAACATTCACGGCACGATAACCAATACTACTGCCGTCCTATCTATCGTCCGTAAAATCGGACAATGCGAACGGTATCAGCTGGTCGACGCGAAACCGGTCCGCATTCCTTGCGCCCGCGCTGCCGCGCACTCGTCCCGAAACCAGTCGGAATCCTACATCGACGCGAGACGCATGTCGCTTTGGCGCGCGAATTACCTATCGCATTTCTCTTCGGTTTTCGCAACTACTATCTGCTATTCTTTCTTCTTCCGCTTAGCCTATTGTATGACAGTGCTCGCTTGTGCAAATAGTGCTTATATGGACCGCTCGTGTGAACTTTATTGTTAAGTACCTGTACCACTGTTGTGCTGTAATAAAACTGTAAGTAAGAAGTAGTGTTTTTGTCTGCTGTACCAATACCTACAATCAAGACCACGCTACAACTGGTGACCCACGACACTTGAGCAACGATGAGTGACAGCAGTGATACAGCAAAAACCGCTACATCCGCGGACAACGTCAGTACACGTCATCGAAGAAGGCACGTTTCCACTGAACCACGTCAAGAATCGTCCGACTTCCGACGACATCGTCTGAAGGTACCACCGTTTTCTCCTGATGACCCAGAGATATGGTTCGCATTACTAGAGGATCAATTTGAGTATTACGACATTACCGATGACGTCATCAAATTTCGAAAATGTCACAATAAACCTCGACATAACACATGCGAAAGCTGTAAAGGACATCATTACGAAACCTCCGAGGACAGACAGATATAAAAAGATAAAAAGCGAGCTCATTAAGCGTCTCAGCGCCTCACACGAGAAGAAGGTCAGACAACTTTTGAATGACGAAGTGTTGGGAGATAGAAAACCCACCCAATTTTTGCGACATCTTCAAGACCTGGCCGGTCCTGACGTACCAGAGGACTTCCTTCGATCAATCTGGAGCAACCGCCTACCCAAAAATATCCAGACGGTTTTGGCATCGCGGTCATCTGATACCCTGGGAGGAGCTAGCAGACTTGGCAGATCGGATCCAAGAAATCTCCACACCAGGAAACGTCGCGTCGACATCAACTCACGTCGCCGAAGCAAGTAGCAGCAACCAATCTGGAGAAATCTACGAACTCCGTAAAATGGTGGAACGTCTTGCTCTGAAACTCGATGAACATTCACGATCGCAATGCAACCCGAATCGATCTAGGTCTCAACGACGTCAGCGTTCACCACCGCGAGGTCGAAGTAGGTCACGCTCTGCTACTAGCTACCAGCGATATCCTACGTGCTGGTACCATGCGAGATATGGTTCACGGGCTCGCAATTGCCAGAAGCCTTGCGATTACAAAGCGGGAAACGACGCAGGCAGTCGGTAATGGCGACAGACGACTGCCCATCTTCACCTGGTCGCCTCTTCGTGACTGACCGAAGTATGAAAATCCAGTTCTTGGTCGACACCGGGAGCGATCTCTGTGTTTTCCCTCGGTCTCAGCTGCGTGAGCGTCGAACACCTACAAGTTACCAACTCACAGCAGCAAACGGGACGACCATTAATACATACGGCATCGCACACCTCAACCTGAACCTAGGACTTCGACGCATATACTCGTGGCGATTTGTGGTAGCGGATGTTACGAAGCCCATAATTGGTGTAGATTTTTTATGTCATTACAACCTTATTGTAGACTGTAAAGGTAAAAGGCTTATAGATAATACTACAACGCTTTCTACACCAGCTTCACTGGACCTTAAAAGTAGTGATATTCTTTCTGTAAAGGTTCCGACTGGCGACTCTAAGTACCATCACTTGCTTTCACGTGAATTTCCAGAAATTACACGACCAGCTGGCACACAACGCGTAGTACCACATAATACACAACACCATATTCGCACCACACCAGGACCCCCGTCTCATGCGCACCTAGACGTTTAGCCCCCGACAAATTAGCAGTGGCGAAGAAGGAATTTGAGGCTATGCTTACCAATGGCACTGCCCGACCATCTGAGAGCCCATGGTCGTCGCCTCTACACCTAGCGCCGAAGAAAGACAACGGCTGGCGGCCCTGCGGCGACTATCGGCAGCTAAACGCGCGTACAATCCCCGACAGATATCCTATTCGTCATATTCATGACTTTACACATAGCATATCTGGTTGTAAAGTATTTAGTACCATCGATTTAGTGAAGGCTTACAACCAGATCCCTGTATTTCCTGAGGACATACCAAAAACCGCCATCACTACACCTTTTGGCATGTACGAGTTTCCATACATGACATTTGGTCTGGAGAAATGCTGGCCAGACCTTTCAGAGATTTGTAGATGAGGTGACCCGCGGTCTCGACTTTGTCTATTGCTATTTGGACGATTTTCTCATCTTCAGCAGGAGCGAAACTCTGCACGAACAGCATTTACGTACAGTCTTTTCCAGGCTCCGTGACTATGGTTTGACATTGAACGTGGCAAAATGCGTGTTTGGGGTTCCAGAAGTAGCTTTTCTTGGATACCTCATTTCCGAGCATGGAACCAAACCACTTGATGAAAAGGTGAGGGCCATTGATGAATTTCCTCCTCCTAAAGACGTCAAGTCACTGCGACGATTTTTGGGCATGGCCAATTTCTACAGGCGATTTTTGCCAAATGCTGCCCAAACCCAAGCGCCTCTCAATGCCCTCCTCACGGGAGCAGTCAAAGGTTCCACGCCCATCACTTTAACAGGCAACGCCCTCAAAGCCTTCTCTGATCTCAAAGAAAGCCTTCTCCAAAAGCAGCTCTTTTAGCTCACCCAGACTGTCAAGCTAAGTTAGCCCTAGTTACAGATGCATCGGACGTAGCCATCGGAGCCGTGTTGCAACAATTAAAAGACGACACGTGGGAACCGCTAGCTTTCTTTTCGAAGAAACTGAGCCCTTCCCAACAAAAGTACTCTCCGTACGACAGAGAGCTGTTGGCAATCTATGAAGCGATAAAATATTTCCGCCATATGGTCGAGGCACGTCATTTTTACCGTATATACGGACCATAAACCGCTTTCATTCGCCTTTCATGAAAGAAAAATAACTGCAGCCCTCGTCAGTTTCGTCACTTGGACTTCATTTCGCAATTTACTAGCGATATACGACATATCTCCGGCAAAGATAACATCGTTGCCGACACACTGTCGCGAGTCGATGAGTTAGCTACTCCAATATGTCTCAGCAGTCTTGCCCATGCACAAGAAACTGACACGGAGTTGGCGACATTCCTTACGGGAAGTACATCGCTCCGTCTCACTAAAATGAATTATGCCGGTAGCGACAAACCATTATATTGTGACGTCAGCACATCAACTCCTAGACCCTTCGTTACAAAGGAGTTCAGGAAACAGGTATTCGCAAGCCTTCATTCGCTGAGTCACCCCGGGCCCATGGCGACTGCTAAGTTGGTAGCGGAACGATTCGTCTGGCCTGGCATGCGGCGGGATTGTCGCGAGTGGGCTCGAACTTGTTCTCTTGCCAACGCGCCAAAGTCAGTCGACACGTATCCGCCCCCTTAGCTAACTTCAGTCTTCCTCGGGCACGTTTCAAGCATGTACACATCGACCTAATCGGTCCTCTTCCGGTTTGTCAGGGCTTTAAGTATTGCTTGACCGCGATAGATCGGTTTACTCGCTGGCCCGAAGTTATTCCCATAGCCGACATAACAGCGGAAACAGTGGGTAAGGCTTTAATATCCGGCTGGATATCTCGATTCGGCAGCCCTATAGATATTGTCACAGACCGCGGTCGCCAATTCGAATCCGCGCTGTTTCAATATCTAGCCAAGGCCATAGGTTTCCAGCACAAACGCACGACCGCCTACCATCCCGCATGCAACGGGATGGTAGAACGTTTCCACAGGCAACTCAAGGCGTCCATCACTTGTCATGCTGACCACAACTGGGTCGAGATTCTGCCGTTAGTAATGCTTGGTATCCGCAGCGCCTTTAAGGATGACCTACAGGCATCTTCTGCGGAGTTACTATACGGCGAGCCACTCAGACTCCCTGGAGAATTCTTCGAACCGACTACGCAATGTACATCTGACATAAGCGATTTTACAGCGCGTCTTCGTTCCTATATGGAACAGTTAAAACCGACTCCAGCTTCTCGCCACGGCAAGCGCAAAGCATTTGTGTTCAAAGAACTTGCGACCACAAATCATGTCTGTCATTCGTGAAGACGCCTCGCGCCTGCCTTTTCAACCAGCATACACAGGCCCTTATATGGTGATGGAGAAGAATGATAAGGTGTTCAAAGTACTCGTCAAAAAAAATAAACCGACCACAGTCTCGATAGATCGGCTGAAGCCAGCCTTCATAATGGCCGATGACGAGCAATCAGTCATCACACCTAACTTATCCCCACCTACACAGCCCTCTGGTGAAAGTATCCCACAATCACTATGTTCTGGCAACCCAGTGATTAAAAAACCCGGTTTGGTCGTATTATTCGTGCGCCAGATTTTTATCGCCCTTAACCAGGTCTTTGGGGGGAGTGATATGGCCTGCATATACATATATACAAACTACATAAGTACATATATACAAACTACATAAATATACAATATACATAAATACATTTATAATAATATACTTAAGTTACATACGTATATAAATACAGGTAGAATATCTATTTACATATTTACACAACATAGAAACTAAACATTCACGGCACGATAAACAACATTCGCCGTCCTATCTATCGTCCGTAAAATCGGACAATGCGAACGGTATCAGCTGGTCGACGCGAAACCGGTCCGCATTCCTGCGCCCGCGCTGCCGCGCACTCGTCCCGAAACCAGTCGGAATCCTACATCGACGCGAGACGCATGTCGCTTTGGCGCGCGAATTACCTATCGCATTTCTCTTCGGTTTTCGCAACTACTATCTGCTATTCTTTCTTCTTCCGCTTAGCCTATTGTATGACAGTGCTCGCTTGTGCAAATAGTGCTTATATGGACCGCTCGTGTGAACTTTATTGTTAAGTACCTGTACCACTGTTGTGCTGTAATAAAACTGTAAGTAAGAAGTAGTGTTTTTGTCTGCTGTACCAATACCTACAATCAAGACCACGCTACAAAACCATAGAAAAATAACGCCCATACAATGATCGCCTTTAACTCGGTACCATTGCAACTCATCGACCATACTTCAACGCTGTTAGTCGTCATCGTCACTGTTGGATGATTTGACGAATCAGGTGATTAGCTCAGCACGCGCTGCCGCGATAATGGCGGCGATGTTAGAGGAATGGATGGTTTTATGCAACATTAGTCTAAAATAAGTAAACATGTATTTGATAACATGTTTATTTATATTATTCTCTAAAATATTTGTATTTGTAATACTTATTTTGAAGACCTTAGCAAACTTGTTAAGTGCATGTTATTAATACAAATTATAGTGAATAAATAAATATTACAATAAATACAGTTTCTTAATACTGGTAGGAACAAAAATAGAGTCAGGTTTTTCATAGTCTAAAAGACATATCTCAAAAAAGTACAAATTTCAAATATTGAGTGCGTTCTTATATATTTTTTAAATAACAATAGGGTCTTGGATAATCTGTTTTTTTTTTTTATTTCAAAATCTTCTTCATCCTAGCGTATTTCCTGTTTCGTCCTCAGTGGCAATGCTTAAGAGCCCGGGTCCGCTACCATATCTTGGCGGTTTGACAATGTTACTGGTTTTTACACAGAGCGACTGTCGTCTGACCCCCGCAACCCAAAAGAGTAGACCAGGAAACAATCCTAGGAGAGGTTTTAACGATATTAAGGCAGTGTTAATTAAGCTTGTATTCTCTTAGTCGCCTTGTACGACATCCACGAGAGGATTTGGAGTGGTTATATTCTACTTATTTTCAATATATATTTCTTTAACAGACTTCAAAAAAAGGTGGTTCTCAGTTTGACCTGTATGTTTATATGTACATACATATATGACGTATGAATGTTTGTTTGTCCGCAATTATCTCACGTTTAGCTGAACCGATTTTGAAGCGGTTTTCAGAAAAATATTTGTCACATTTTTGGAGAAGGTTTTGGTATTTTAGCCTACTCCAAAAAAGGAAGTTCTCAGTTTGCTCCGTATGTATTGACTGGACTGATTTGAAAAATGCAGTCAGGGTCATGAAATTTAATTTTTCTATTATTTTTATCTAAACTAATTTCACTTCCTATATTTTTTCGTAGTATTAAAGACTCTTTCTGCAACATATAAAATAATAATGTTAATTAATTTCAGCATACATTTTACTCGGAGTAAAAAGCCAGACTAAAAGCTAGGTCAGAATAACATTGATTTCAGGTTTTCTTGATTTTCAGTTTGCCTAAAAAATATATACGCCCATTTAAGGTGGACTCCTTGTAACCAATTTAACTTTTTATATTCAACAATATAATTATGAATACTTAAAAAAAGTACTTATACCTGCATATTTGCATTATTTGTGCTTAAAAATTGTTTTAATAAATCACCCGGGGAATCTATATTTGCATGACTAACCATCTGCAAAAACGAAAGTAATTTTGTATAATGGATTAATAGAGAAATACATGATACACTATAGTAATTATAAAATATTTAAAACAAAAACTTCAGTACAAATAGGCACCGCAGATTTTTTTAATCGTTTGCGCTTTCCATTGTCAATAAAGTACATGTCCTCATCTCGAAAGTGGATGCTGCATACTATACTGCTTTTGCTAGGCATCCAGTCAAGTTCATTTCGTTCCAAACGAACCGCGGACACCCATTTTTTCAGCCTGGATTTCATTTGACGGAAACCTGTGGCAATGAAATCATTTTCTAGTTACTCGATCAAATCTATTAATCTCGCGTTAACACCAAGTTTTAAGTCAAACTTGTATTATCCAAATGTATGTTTCATTTTGATATGCCGCTTAGAACCTAGGACATTAATCGTAGTAAATTGCGCTTAAACAAAATCGCGGACATAAGCTAGTTTTCTACAAATTATTCTCGTGAGAATCAACTTGCTTTGTTTATTTTATAACTAGCTGTTACCCGCGGCTTCGCTCGTGGCAAAAAGTATATTTTAAGTAAGTCATGTTTTTAATCTTGCGGGTTGATTTTAGAAAAAAATACTGCATATAGATATTTTAAGCGCCATCTAGTGCCCAATTTCTTTAAAATAGATATAAGTAGATTTTGCGTGATTTGCGTGAACAAACTCACAAACATACATACATACAAACATCCAAACATCGTAACTTTCGCATTTATAATATATAATAATAACAATATAATATTAAGTATTAGTACTAGTATCAGTATCAGTTTCCGAATCAGTATTAGTAAATTAGTATGATTAGTTAGTTTTCGATATCTCGACTGACCTCGTTTTAAAAAAATACGCATAAGCAATCGTGAATAATTAAGTGATAATTTTGTATGAGTTTTTAAATACAGTTATTTATATAATATCTATTTAATGCATAATATCAATAATCAAAGTAAAAAAAATAATTATTTTTTCTAGTACACTATGTAAAGTTAGGCTTTACTGTTTATTTAAATCTTGGATACATATTGCATAACATTTTCCCCTAGTATTCAAAATGTTTTAAATAAAATATTAATATACTTACTTATGAAAGGTAATTCCGCTGCTGTTCTTTATATCTGAGTGACTTCTACACCACTTTACGACACACGCTGGCATATTTTTGCTAATAAAACTTGCGAAATTACTCGATGATACGTACAATTGACACTTATGCGTTAGGTTAGGTAAGTAGGTAAAGTACAACCGTTGAACTCGCAGCGCCACGGCGAACTGAGGTATCTATTTTACGCCCCGCCCACCTAGGATCATATTTCGTGGAACCATTCTTTTTGGTGTTGTTAGAGTTCTTGGTATATTAGTTCGTTGAAAGACCATTACGAGTAACAAAAACCAAACATATCTCTTCTCTTTTAAAATAAAGTAGAGTTTAGCAATAACAGCAGGCTTACTCTCGAAACTACTTCCAATCTCAATTTAATTTCAATGCAATCCCAATCTTGCCTAAGCTACTCTTGAAATGATCGTTACCGCGATTAGCTTGTTCTTGAGATTGTGTCTCGATTGGCTTCGACATTTTCGTTGTGTTACGAAGTTAGCTACAGTTCCACCTTACGTCAATTCGTGACATCTAATATTGAACGAGTGAATGAATGAAAATTTCAAATAAAACAATGAAATAAGGGTATTTTTAGTGAAATTATTTATTTAAAATGTCTCTTTTATTATAAAAATAAAATCCTTGCTAATTACATTAGTTTTATACAAGAATTATCAAATTAAATACTTCTAAAAACTTTTCTGGCTGTATGAGTTTGTTTCTGTGCTTCATTTGTATGCAATTTTAAAACGTGACCGTACACAAAAACAATGGTACATACTAAACTCCATTTATTCTAAATTTGATAAATTTCTAACCAGTCTATCATGTAAACAATCTTACCATGTCTTTTTATGATTTTACAACAATATAAATTAAAATAGACTTTTTAGGAAATTACTTTCGTGGTTAATAAATGTTTTACTTTAGAATGTTTAGGTTTGAACTAATATTTGATTTATTTTCAACAAAATTAAACAAAAAGTACTGTGAAGATTGTTTACATGATAGGACTGGTAAGAATAAATGGAGTTTAAAACCAGTTTATATAAAAGTACTCTGTGTTTAAAACGTAGTGATTTATACTCTTTGGTACATACTTAAAAGTTTTTGATTTTTTAAATATTTTAAGTGGTTTAAGTGCACGGTCACAGATTACTAAAAGCACGGTGCTTCATAGTTTGTGTGATAAAGTAAAAATGAAGCTTGCAGTGTACCCAAGGGAACCCGACATTTTCGTGTTGTTTACTCAGATGAAATTGAGGTAATTATTACACTTTTATTTTTTTTTCTGCACAATAATGCATGTTATTTATTTTCAAATACTAATTGAAAGTCATCTAAGTGATTTTATGCAGCACAATAATAATATTATATGCCTATTGTTGTAGAAATGGCAAACAGACCAACCTCACAACAGATGGAAGCCTTAGTGGAGTTCCTGGAGCGAAATCCAGGAATAGCACGAGGCCTCCTACGGACGCAGCAAGCGAAAGTAGAAACAAGACGAAAGTGGCTGGAGTTTGCTGCTACCACAAATGCCTTGGGTGGGGTAATAAAAGATGGGCAGGCTTGGGCCAAGGTAAGCGAGCAATAAAATACATATATTTTAGCAATGTTAATCTTTAATATTAATAACTTAATCAAAATCATTTGCTTTCCTTGGATTAGTACTGGGCTGAAAAGAAATCTGCCCTGAAGAAGCTCTGCCAGCAACGGGCTCAGTCAATGAGGCGCACAGGGGGTGGCTTTGACATACTGCCCGAGCTGTCACTACTCGAGCAGAGGTTGGTGGCAGTCATGGGTCCTTCTTGGCCACAGGCAGTAGGGGGCTAGCTGTAGACCCCTTTCCACAAAGTAATGTAAGTATATTAATTCTGCCCTCAAATACTGATTGTATTATGTATATTGCTATGGAGTTATTAAATTTAAAATCCATTGTTCTTTGCAGTTGCAGCCTAGTCCCTCAATTTTGAAGCAACCATCGACATCACAGGCCCTTGCTGCTGAAGACATTGGAAATGTACTTGTTCTTGAAACACAAGAAATCCAAATGGAGCTAGTACAAAATCCATTGTCTCCTGTAATGGAGAGCAGGGCTGCAGGTAGAGGACAGCGAGCAGCAAGGTGGTGCAAGTTTTGTGCAGTCTGGTGAGCATTGTATACCACAGACTTATATTAACTAGACCCTGCAAATGTATGTACTTCGCGTGTAAAAAGGAAGATGATTCAACTTCGTTTAACGCTCGTTCATTCAGTCCGCAGTCGAACGTCCTCGCAGTCAGATGTATTACAAAAAGTAAAAAATGCCTAATTGAGCAGATTGAGTTGTAGAAACAATACACAAAAAGGGGGACGAGATATAGGAAACATTTCTTTTCATCGGTAAGTATTTTTGTTTCAAAATCGTGTTGTTTTTAACTACACGATTACAATTATTTTCTGTTCCCTGCACGGATTTGGCGATTTTACAAAGAAAACTATGTATGCGAGTGTGTATTGTTGATTTAAAATACATTGCCGCTTTTAAAAGGACTGTTGTAGGGCTTATCTTTAAAAACACGCAATTAAAACTAACTATACGTTCACACGTAGTTTAGCTTAGTGGTACGATCACTAATCCATAGAGCTAGCAAAAAATTTTTGTAATTTTATTTAGAGGCACTGACAGCTGTGGAAGCGGGATGTCAGATATGGTTTTTACCTATGTTGGTGAAGGACAGGTAATATCTTCTGTGAATCCAATTTTCAGTAAACTTTGACAATCGAGGCTTAGTTTGGAACTGAAATTGTATTGTAAACAAACCTTATAAGTTAATTTTATTCCCTTATTATTATAGATAAGCTTTTTAAAGTTTCATCGAGACAAAATGGTGTCGTGGTTGTGTTCTGAATTGTGATTCATCGACAACGACTTTTACATTGATTGGCATTTCTATTAGAAGATGTTGATGATGATAGCTCTATGGATTAGTGATCGTACCACTAAGCTAAACGACGTGTGAACGTATAGTTCGTTTTAATATTCATTGCGTGTTTTTAAAGATAAGCCCTACAACACTCCTTTTAAAAGTGGCAATGTATTTTAAATCAACAATACACACTCGCATACATAGTTTTCTTTGTAAAATCGCCAAATCCGTGCCGGGAACAGAAAATAATTGTAATCGTGTAGTAAAAACAACACGATTTTAAAACAAAAATACTTACCGATGAAAAGAAATGTTTCCTATATCTCGTCCCCCTTTTTGTGTATTGTTTCTACAACTCAATACCGCTCAATTAGGCATTTTATTACTTTTTGTAATACGTCTGACTGCGAAAACGTTCGACTGCGGACTGAATGAACGAGCGTTAAACGAAGTTGAATCATCTTCCTTTTTACACGCGAAGTACATACATTTGCAGGGTCTAGTTAATATAAGTCTGTGGTATACAATGCTCACCAGACTGCACAAAACTTGCACCACCTTGCTGCTCGCTGTCCTCTACCTGCAGCCCTGCCTCCATTACAGGAGACAATGGATTTTGTACTAACTTTTCAGGGTGGGGGTGATTTACTACAATTATATTCCGAGAATTTTGTTTATCTGGTTTATTCCAAACCCTAGTTATGAGTGTTTAAAAAAACGACGAAGCGCTTCAAGAAAAGGCAGATAGTGCTCTTGCGCTTCGTTTGGTTTGTTGGTTCTTGGATGACTTTAATTTTGACTTTTGCTCTTCAAAAACATTGCAATTTTCAAAGAGCAGTCCGTTGAGACTATTTTATGTAATTACCATTACTGATGACTGACATGACTTATTACTGTGCCCATGACTTCGTTCGCCCACTAATAATTATTATTGTTAAAACGAGTATTAATATCATCGAGACGAATGGAAAAAAGGAATGGTTTTCTAATTTTTTTCCATATCCCTCCATGAATAGTCACAGACTGGTTACTGTTTTTGTTATACGTATAGACCATATGTACATATAGATATAAAAATAAATATTTAATTTTAATTAAATCCAATCTTTATTTTTATAACAAACCTCATTTTTGTAAAAAATTATCAAAATTATACGTCAACGCGATTAGGAGATATCACCGTAAATGTTGCGATTTCTGCATAATTTGTGTTTTCAGACAGGAATCAAAACCTATGGGGTATCTTCTTCCCATTGACTAAAATTGTGATTTGGCAACAAAGGTACTACTGGCACTACTTGTTAGGAATAAATATGAAAATTGATAATATGTTGTTGGAAGTCTAAAAAATATATTTTTTTAGATCGAACTAAAAAGTTAAGTTTGTTTTTGAAACTAGTTGGTGTTTTAGTTAGAGCTAATGTGAAATGCTTTGCGTGTACGAAACCCTCTAGCGAGTTTTACTCTCACTAGGCCAGGTTTTTATTTATGTAGTATCGATACAAAATGTCGATGCTTAGTTGTAAGGTCACATCACTTTCATACACTGTCATTTTTCGGCTTCATTTGACAACCAAGCTTATCAGTCTATTAAAGAAAAGAATGTTTTTTACACGACTGACCAAAAAAGGAGTGTTATGTTTTCAGGGTTCATGTATGTATGTATGTAATTTCTTTATTCCACCATAAGTCCTGAACGGCTTAACAGATTTTAATGTGAGAGGTATTGTTAGATTCCTTGCATTAGCCCGAATGACATAGGCTATGTAAGGTAAGATGTCAGTCGTGTTTTTTATTTTTAAATAATTAGCTTGTTTTTCTATGTCTATGCACTCTGCTCTCATTTTTCTGTCAAAAGGCAAATAGTGCTGTGCCGCACAGAAAAGCTAATCGATTCTAAAAGCCTAATTGATTTGGAAACAGAGGAATGATAACGACAGAGGATTCGATAGATCAAATTTTCAACTGTATAGAAACCATCACCCACCACTGACACAAGCGAGATTCGCGAATTTTATTTTTAAGTATTTTCACCTGTGAAAATAAAGCACAAGTAAGACTGCGAGGGGCAGCAAATGTGAGAGGTGCTCGGACATGCATAACAACCAGGTATAGATATATAGCGTGACCCGTGATACCTCGCAAGTATAACGCAGGACAATCGCTCGGACGAAGAAGAGAATTCAATTTAAATGTTCCTTTAAACAAAAAAATATATATATATATGTCGGCGCGGAGCTTTATGAAGTACACGTTGACTGGGGCCCGCATAGGTGATATGCATTCCTAAGCCATTGTTTATATTAACACCATTAAAGCTCAGTTGATATCAGCCACAAAGAAGTTCTTTGTTCATTTCATAGAAGCGGGGCGGTGTGAGTGTATAAACACCGCAGAACGTAGCCGTGGGTCTGAGAAACTAAATTTGATGATTATGCACGGCTTATAGTTCTGGGATGAACGTCGCATAAACAAGGCAGACTGATTCGAGATACAGTGGAGTCGGGACGTGTCACATACCCCGATCGTGTCGTGTGAACCTTGACTTGACCCACGGATCCGTTGCCGTTTCATTTAGTTTATCGAAATCTTAACTTAAATGATTAATGCAAATTATAAAGTGACCACAGACTATTTTCATTGTTCTTGATATGACATTCGTATTATCTACTAGCTGTTGCCCGCGGCTTCGCCCGCGTGAGTTTCGCTTATGTGAAAAGTCTTTTTGTGATCCATACAGGTTCAGATGTTGCGGATCTTCGATTTTTATACGTCTACAAAAAAATGCTCATCAGATTATTCAAGTTTTGCTAAGGCGCCATTTCCATATATGTTATAGTGTAGCTGGTCTCTTGGAGTTATTCATCAGATGTTCCAGATCTTCAATTTTTATACGTCAGCAGAAAATGCTCATTAGGTTGAACGATTTTTGCTAAGGCACCATTTCCATATATGTTATAGTGTAGCTGGTCTCTTGCAGTTCTTCATCAGATGTTCCAGATCTTCAATTTTTATACGTCAACAGAAAATGCTCATCAGGTTGAACGACTTTTGTTAAGGCATCATTTCCATATTTCTTATGGTTCAGCTGTTCTGTTATGGTTCTTCATCAGGTGTTACAGTTTTCAAAATCAATTATAGCCTATATGTTGCCCAGGCTTAATAGCTATACAACAAAAAAGTTTCATTCAAATCCGTCGAGTAGTTTTTGCGTGAAACGCGTACATACATACATACAGACGGACAGACAGACAAGATATTCCAAAAATTTTTTTTGCTTTCTATTGTTCTTTTTAAGTGTCCCTCTATCTATTTGAGTCAAAAATACTAAATGTACAGACAAAATATTTTTACTGTTTTATTATATGTATAGATTTCAATTGTGATTTATTAACTCGACTTGCGTGCGTGATTGTACCCACTGATTTGCCCACTGTATGTGTATATGTACTGATGATGACGATAATGACCCCTTCTGATGATTATGAGCTTTCCGCTTCGACATATATGTATATACTTATACAAAAAAATTACTCACATTAAAAAACTTAACAATTTTCAACGTTGGAAGCGCTGTAGGTTTCAAGTACCGAAATCCTTTTTCGAAATCAATAAATTATTTTCCTCGAAATGCTCGGAACATATGGTACTAAATTTAGTTGGCATCCAAGCAACTCTGCCAGTTGCATCTATCCATTTTTCTTTAAAATCAGGATCTTTGGGAAACCTTAAAATTAATATTTTATACAATGTACACAAAAATATCGATAAAATCCAAAACATTACTTTACTAGGTACATCACTAATAGAGTAGCATAGAAGTTTCGGGAAGAACAGAGGAGCACGTGTTAATGACAAAATCGACCTTATATAAAAAGACATTAAGGTAACTTTTTAACTTTTAACAAATAATATTTTTAAGGTTATTATTATCATTGTTGAACTTTTTATTTTAAATAAAACAAACGAAATATTACTCACCGGTGGTACGAAACACCTCCATTTTTAAGATTAATTTTGCTACTGTTATTTTTTTGCACTCTAAAATAGAACAAAATGGCAGCATTTTGACGAGGGAATTTCGACGAGAATTCAATGTCAAGAATCAAACATTTACTCAGCGCGAAGTCAGAACACAAACTAGAATGACGAGCCGTGTTTGTAAGCTTATGCATCGCTTACTTGTGGCGACCGCTTTTTGCTAATGCCACGCCTACTACTACTCTCCACTCTTATTTATATTTCCGTGATTCACTAAAACGTGCTAAAAACGCTACTTAAAATACGGGGATGTTATAAGTGACGTTGGATAATCGATCGATTCTAAAATCGATATATTAATATATGTATTTGAAATTGATATTATACATTGTTTGTAAATTTTACGTTTCAATGAATATTTTGTCGACTGAGAAAAGATAAATCGTCACTTCGTAAGTTTTTCTTATATAGTTAACTAAGCTTTCGCTCCGCGGCTTTGCCCGCGTGGAATTTCCCACGGGAGACGAAGTGCTTTTTCCCGGGATGAAAGGTACCTCTATGTCCTTCTCCGTACTGCCAGCTATGTGTATGCAAAATTTTAGGAAGATTGGTTCAGCAGATAAAGCGTAAAGAGGTAACAAACACACAAACAAACCAACAAACAAACTCACTTTCGCATTTATAATATTAGTTAGGATAGTTCTTATTTTAACGCAACAAACAATCCCAACTGAGTATTGTTTTTATATAGTGCCCTTAGCCACCTCAGTTATGAAATTAGGGTGTCAATTCCACTAATTACAAACGTAGATATCGTGCTTCAGTTGTATCTCAAAAGCCAAAGAAATTGGACTAAAGCATAGAGATCTTATAGAAATATTGTCGCGTTAGTGTAATTTCTTTGGCTTTTGAGACACAACTTAGGCACGATATCTAGTGGAATTGACCCCCAGGTCACCTTAATAGTCACCCACTTGAGAAGACCATAATATTTTTATCCTATTTACGTATGCATGAAATTCTTTTCAGCACAATCGGAAACCATAAAAGTGGGTATTTACGAGTATGTAACAAAAAATGTAGTAGAGTACGTACTTGATAAATCATATTTTTTTTCACAATGGGAACTACATGAACATCTATTTCATCCTTTTTAAATTGTATTACACTTAAATGTCCCCGTCTCAGCTCACGCAGTCACATATTCTTTTATCTACCTATACAAAAACACCAAGTATGCTAGTAATACATTTTTGCACAGAGCTTGTAAACAATTTTATCAAATTATTTTTTGAATTAGATCCTTTCTTAAACTCTGTTAGCTATTTAAAAGGAATAAAATTAAGAGAAATTATTGATAACAACGGCACGATTAGTTGTAAAAGTTTAAACCGTCACTTTAAACTTTTATTTTTATTTTTCTTCTTTAACCGTTTTGTTGAATTTGATATGTTTGCTTACCTGCTCAATGTGAGTTATTTAATAGAGGAAACTTTACTGATATTATGCATCATCATGTTATTGTTACTTATTTGTGTAAGGCTATTGTTTGTTTCCCAAATAAATAAAATAAATAAATAAATATATCTGTATCCCTTTTTCCTAATTATAATCTCATTTTCTGCAAAATGTTCCAAACAAATGCAACTCGATTTTGAAGGCATCCAATTGGTTTTAACAGTCGCTGCAATCCACTTCTCTTTTAAAACAGCATCTTTAGGGAAACTAAAACAAAAATGATCAATAGTATTTGCTTTAAATTTTTTTAATACATAATAATATACTCCACGGATGAACTCCTCAATAAAAATATTGAAATACAAATATTTTACAAAATCGATCGATTATCACAACACAACCCTAGTATATTGCTGTAGCGTTACTTTTTGATTACTACTACTCGACGCTAGATGGCGCAAGTCTATCAAGCGAGATCAAGCGTCATACAAAATTACAAATAGGGAGGAAGCGCGGGAATTTCGTAGCGACAGGCGGTCTTTTTTTCTGAGAAAATTTAATTTTGTGCAAAACTTGTAAATATTTGTGATTCTGGTTGTAAATACCCTTTCTTTTGTATATATTATCTTAATTTATAATTTTGTATAGTTTGTTTTGTATATTTGTGTTGCTGCAGTCGGGGTAAGTTCTTACCTACCTTTTCGGCGATGGGCGGCAAGAAAAGGAAAAAGAAGGAGCAGGACTCCGAAACGACACCAGTACTTCAGAGTTCTGATAGTGACTCAGAATACTCCGACGCATCAGAGTCATCATTCGACAAATACAAACCATATAGGGTCGCCGACTATAGTCGTAGATATCCTGAAGATAGTCCAGGGCATGAGCACATAGTGTTCATAGCTAGCTCGGATGAAAACGTTCCAATAGGTTCCAGAGACATGATGTACCTGAGTAATAGCTTCACCCGCTTCGTTAAGGGAATCAAATATTTAAAAAAGTGAACAAATATAGAATGGGGTTGTTTTTGATAATCCTAACATGGCAAATTCGTTTTTAGATAATGCTACTTTTCATAGAGAACATCGCATTACGGCTACTATTCCGGCAGCGGTAACAGAAATAACTGGGGTCATAACTAATGTTCCATCAGACATGTCAAATAAAACAATTTTCAAAGTTCTTTCTACCACAACAAAAAAAATTATATGTGTTCGTAGAATAATGCGTAAGGTAAAAGAAGGCGAATCTTTCAATCTACAACCCACTCAAACTGTGGCAATTACCTTTGCATCTTGTGCATCTTTACCAGATTATGTTTACCTATTTGAAAATGTGGCGTGTACCTGTACTGCCATATATCCCACCGATTAAGCAATGTTTCCGGTGCCTACGATATGGGCACCTTGCCAAATTTTGTAAAAATGCAGAACGTTGTTCTATCTGCACTGAAGGCCATAGTTTTAAAAAACTGTAATATACCATTAGCAAATGCAGTTTGCATTCATTGCAAAGGCAATCATATAGCAATTTCAGGTGCTTGCCCGGTAAAAAAACAAAAAATTATTGAAAATAAAAAACAAAATTATTCCGCAATCATATTCCGAAACCTTAAAGAACAACGCCTTCCCATCACTTACTAATCCGAAAAATTCACAAGAATTGCAAAAAATTGTTCTCTCTGACTCTAAAATTCTCAGCTTCATCACTGAAGCAATCATAAAAGTAATTACACATAATAAAATCAATAACACTACTGTAAATACACAAATAATTTCAGACACTCTGAAAGATATACTTCAGAAAAATTCAGTTTGTTCGGAAAATTCGCAGGTATAATAAACATTTGTCAATGGAATGCACAAAGCTTAATAAGTAATAGACATGACTTCCAGAAATTTTTATATGATCAAAATATTCATGTAGCTATTATCTCTGAAACTTGGTTAAGACCGCATCATAAATACAATATTAAAGGTTACTCTGTAGTGAGAAACGATTCTGGTAATGATCACAACGGGGTAGCTATTTTAATTCATAACTCTCTTCATTTCTCTAATTTTGCTATCGCATCTGATAACTCAATACAAACTGTGGCAATTTCTCTTCAATTAAATAGTAAATCTGTCACCATAGTAAGTGTTTATTGTCCTAGTATTAGCACCCCTAGATTCTGTAAAAATAAATTGAATGATATAATTTCTTCTCTACCCAAACCCTTTATTTTTTCAGGAGATTTTAATGCTCATCACCCATATTGGGGTTGTCATTCTACTGATGCCCGTGGTAGGGACATTTTAGATATTGTTGATAAAAATAATTTAGTTCTCTTAAACAGCAATGTGCCTACTACAATTGGTTCGAATATTGCTAGACCTAATGGTCTTGATCTCACCATGGTTTCATCGTGTTTAGCATTACAGTGTGATTGGCAGGTCTGTGATAACACACTTGGAAGTTATCACTTACCTACATTAACAAAGTTAAACCTAGGACTTAATTCTAATAATGTGCTTCATAACTCTTCAAATTTACTGAGACATGTTAACTTAAAATTGGTTGATTGGAAGACTTATGAAGCACAGATCAATTTATTGTTGTCTAGTTTCAATATTAACCATATGGACCCTATTGATTCTTATTATCGTTTTTGTTCTATAATTTCTAGTACTGTTGAAGCTTCAGCCCCCAAAGCAAAAATTCTGTCTCGCCCAACAACAATGAAAAACGTAGGTCTTTGCCATGGTGGAATAACATTTGTTCTAAAGCAGTTGATGATGTTCATAAAGCTTATATTTTGTTTTAAATCTTGTCCCTCTACAGAAAATTTTATAAATTTCAAACGTCTTCAAGCCAATTAAAAAAGTAATCTTAAGACGGGAAAGGCAACTCAGCTGGTATCAATATTGTTCATCTATAAATCGATTATCTTCTATGAGTGGAATTTGGAAAAAAGTTAAAAAATTTAACAATTCATACTCTCCTTCCACAAATCCTGTTTCTGAACACAATTGGGTATCTGACTTTCTTCATAAATACACTCCAGATACAGTTGAAAACAATTTTAGTGCTCCGTCTATTCATTCAACCAATAATTCTTATTTGTCAAAGGACTTTTCTATGCAAGAACTACAATCAGCCCTTAACTCTAGAAAAGACACTTCTACAGGTCTAGATTATTTATCCTACAAAATGTTCAAACTGTTGAATGCTTCTAATAAACAAACATTTTTAACAATTTTGAATTTGCTATGGCAAAACTCCTTGATTCCTTCACAATGGAAAATGGACTGTATTATTCCAATTCTGAAACCAGATAAAGTACCTAATGATCCAGACTCTTATCGTCCTATTACTTTGACCTCATGTGCTGGCAAAATTTTTGAACAGTTATTAAAACAACGTCTTGAATTTTATATAGAGAGTAATCATTTATTGCCTAATAATCAATTTGGATTTCGTCGTGGTCGATCAGCTCCGTGAAAGTCTGTGTCACTTGAATTTGGACATTCAGGATGCCTTATCTAATAATAAAATTTTGGCTTGTGTCTTCTTTGATATAGTTGGTGCATTTAATAATGTTAACTTGCATGTTCTTTCTGCCACTTTAGTCAGCTTGGGACTCCCTGAAAAAATTGTTAATTGGATTTTTTAGCTTTCTTCATGAACGGAAATTATATGTGAAGTTTAATAATAATCTCATAGGACCAAGATTTTCATATAAAGGTGTAAGTCAAGGTGGAATTTTTGAGTCCTTTGTTGTTTGTGTTGTATATTCATCGCTTAAATATTAATCTAGGTTTGGATGTCAATAATTTACAGTTTGCTGATGATCTGGCTGTGTACTGCAAAGGAGATAATATGTCAGTCATAAACAAGAAAATGAATTCAGCCCTGGATGGGGTGAACTCATATTTCAAATATCTTCAACTGAGCATCAGCAAACAAAAAAGTAAAGTGGTTGTATTTACTAAAAAATCTGTCAAAGTTAGAGATATTCGTGTAATGTATGAGGGTAATGTGTTGCCAGCTGATTCGTCCGTAAAATTTCTGGGAGTCATGTTTCAAAAATAATAATAATTTTAATAAATATGTTGATATTTTAGTCAACAGGAGTCTTAGGGCTCTTAATATTCTTAAAACAATATCTGCTACTTACTGGGGTTCAGACCCCAAAATTTTATTAATGTTGTATAAATCCCTTGTTAGAAGTCATTTCGAATATGCATATTTCTGTTATGCTAATCAGAAAAGTTTAGAGAAGCTGGAAAAAATTCAGAATAAAGGTCTTCGTATTATTTTGGGCGCTATGATGTCTACGCCAATTATCTCAATGCAAGTTGAATGTAACATACCTCCTTTAGCCATTAGGTTCCGTTATCTAAACTACAAATTTCTGCTCAAAATTTGTTCTTCTACAGGTCACCCCTTATTGCCAAAGTTAGTAAATTCTTCTTCATACTTATCAGAATGTCTTGAAGAAGCTGTTGAATTTAAACTCCAAAACAATCTTTATGAAAGTGTGATTCTGCCATGCTACTCAGGCTCTTACGAAAGCAAATTTTTCCCAATTAAAATTGAAATAGATGAATCTTTTAAATATAGGGAAGATGTTTACAACAAATTAGAATCATACACAGGTTACAGGCAAATTTATACAGACGGGTCGAAGAATCCGTCAATGTCAGCTGTCTCTATGGCTTTTTATGACTTGGAATCTAAAATTGGGCATGGGTGTAAACTCCCAAATAATGCTTCCATTTATACGGCAGAGTCAATTGGAATATTTTTTGCTCTCGAATACATTTCTCAACATCCTTATAATAATTGGATTATTATTACTGATAATATGGGGAATATTAAGTTCGCTTAATAATCCAAAATTTGATTCTACCACCTCATTTATAACTCACAAAATAAGAGAAAAGTATTATGAACTTTGTCATAATCATCACAAGGATATAGTATTTCTATGGACTCCATCACACGTAGGTGTGAAGGGTAACGAATGCGTCGATTATTTCGCTAAAACTATAGTGCGATACGGTAACTGTATTACACCAAAACCTTGCTCCCTACCAGTGGGAGATGTATTAACTTTATTGAAAACAAAAACATCAAAGGGAGAACACAAAAAGGGTCAAAATATTACTATGAAATATACCTAAAATTGGAGCGTAGATCATGTACATTACAATAGTTTTTATTTCACTTCAATACATCCAGTATTTCCGAAGTTATAACTACGAGAAGTTTAGGCCCTTTTTTAATTTCCGAAATTAAGCGGCGCTAACGCGATGACGTCACACCTTTGTTCACCGCGCCGCGATCGCTCACAGTCGGCGGGCAGGCGGCTATCAGTATGGTTCGATGACCCTACTAAGTGTGCAGAATGGAAGAAGGTTTTCTTAAAGGTCAATCAGACAATCTGCCAAGAGTGGATAGTTTGATGGTGGCACAATATTTCATAAATAATCAGGATTTTACGGCTGCCGAAATTCGAGGAATAAAGTTAAAAAGGTATATATGTTATAACACCTATTCTTGGGTAGGTATTTGTTCAAACCTAACTGAAAGTACCTACCTACCTATGAGAGTTTCATTTGCTGTTTTTATTATGGGACCGGTAAAAATACAGTACCTACCTAGGTAGGTACTCCAATCAACATTTCGAGGTTGTTGATGATTATTTTGTGTTTATTACCTAGTAGGTATAAACTTAAATAAAATGCCACTATTTACCCATATACAGAATAGAAGTACTAGTAGGTATTTACGTACATACCTATATATTAGTTTTCTAAGTAGGCAAATACCTACCTGTTAATAGGTATTATGCCTAGATATTTTTGATAAATTTTATCCAATATCCTACCTTTGTTTACATCAACGAATTTTTTAAAATAAAAATACGTTTTTAAGAAATCAGTGCTGATCAAATTGCGGGCCGCATAGGAGAAAGGGCGGTTTCGTCCCATGTGTTGTAACACTTTTTGACTTACACCATAATGAAAGATCAATAAATGTTGCTTTTGCCGTGGTGTAAAAGCTTCAAATATATGACAGAGATAACGTACCTATCCAACGATCAAATATTTTTATAAATCGGTCAACACACATGTTAAGCTTGTATTCTCTTAGTCGCCTTGTTCGACATCCGTGAGAGCACTTGGAATGATCCTATTCTTCTCTGCCGGACACCACACGGCTAGGGTCGTATTTATTAATGTTTCTATTTAATAATAAATATATTTAATAATTTATAAATAATAGTATATATATAGTCTAATGATTCATAATCATCAAAATTACGGAGCCTTTCAGTATGCAATCACTTGTATCTTTATTTATTACGTACCTATTAATAATAAAGTTTCGTCAGGGCTATTAACATAGGTATAGACTAGTGTATACCCATTTAAACGATCGAAAGTAAAGGATAAACTTATTATTAACAAATACTTACTACTTAAACAACATTGCGCTTTAGTTTTAGGCCCTATTGAATCGACTCTTTTTATATGGCTGTCATCCACTTTTTCCTCATTTTCGGGTCCTCCGGCACATAAAAAGAGTTTATCTGGTGTTTTAACTGTTGAATTGGAACATAAAGGCACAATACAGTTTCTTTTTCCCATTTTACCACAAAGAACTTAATAATTTTAATTTTTACTACACAGCGGCGCGCGAACGGGAGCGTGTCTGGCGAGTGAGCAAAGTTATGACGTCAGCGGCTAGTGAGCGCCCGCCCGCGTTTTTAAAAACCTACAGTCGGAAATACGAACTTTGATCGTAAATATATCAGCCATTTTTTAAGATATGAAAAAAGTAAAAACACCGTTTTTCTCGTAATTTTTTGTAGATTTTTTTGGCATATAAAGTAAAAAACGTTTGTCAGACCCATATTGCAAGGGTTTATGGTATGCGGGAATCACTAATAACTTAGGTCGACCTTGGTTTGTAAAAAGGAAGGGATTTTGCGGGTAGAAAGTTTTATACTATAATTTGTCGTCTACGTCTTGGACATGGTCGTTTTAATTCTCACTTGTTTCGTCTTAAACTTTTGTCTTCTCCTATAATGTAATTACTGCAACAGTGCAGATCAAACTTTGCATCATTTGTTTTTCGATTGTATCAATTTCTGTTTGCAGAAGAATTGTGTTAGTCGACCGCCTAACACAAATTTATAGGTCTTCTGAAGCAATCCCGCGCTCGCTTCAGGAACTCTTATCCAATCCTGCATGCTTTAAATCTTTGTATGAATATGTGACAAATACTTTTATGGAAATTTAATTGGATTTGGACTTAAAAAAAATATTAATACCTATGTTTTATTACTAAAGACTAGGCCTATTAGGCCTCAATTATTTCTTATACAAGACTTGGCTTATGCCTTCTTCTTCAGTGGATATTAGCCACTTTTATATATAAAAAAATATATTTTACAAAAGACTTGGCTGCATGGGCTAGTACTCTTTGCCTCCTCATTGAAACGAGGGAATCAACCAAAAAATAAAAAAAAAAATTACAAATAGACTCATATCACCATCCCTATGTCAAAGTGACATTATTAAAGTTTTTGTTTTCGTAGGATATCTAGGATATCAAACAACAAAACGAAAACACACAGTCTACAGGAAAGTAAGACCGAGAGCAAAGTGATTTACTAAGAAAAGAACTGTTGAAATGCCTGACGCAGTAGCCGCCTGTCGCGTCTGTCTGGCGGTGGAAGTGCGGTTGTTGACCATCGCCGGCTCGCTGCAGCTGGTGTACGAGAGGATCACTAACAATGCTGTTAGTACAACCGCTAACTCTTCATATTAAGCTCAAAATTAGTTAAAGAATCTAAAAATTTTGTTTTAAACATTTCAGCTGCACACGTCTGACGGCAGGCCCGTGGCGGCGTGTTATATCTGTTACGCTCAGCTCAACAAGTGCCTCAAGTTTATACGGACTTCTGCATTGGCAGAGAATGTGCTAAATGATATACTGCACAGACAATCAGAGGTAGAAAGTTCTCCTTTAAAACTTATAAAATTCTACTAAGTACACGTATTTCATTTATTTGTATATTACAGGTAACTGAAACATCAATATCCCAGATTGACCGCATGGCCCTCGGACTGTGTGGGTCGCTGAGATGCTGTGGAGTCGAACATGACGATGGTGAAGTACCGACCCCCATTGTGATCAAAGCTGAGCCAAAGTCAGATATTGTCAAGACCGAGTTTCAAAATGAGGACTTAGATGGTAAGTGCTTTTCGGATACTCAAATCAATTATTCAGTGCTATCTGTTCAAATATTAAATACTTGTGCATTCATACAATGTGTTACTATATGCCTGTGCAGCATTTATAATTGAGAGAAGTCAGCTTCTTTAACTATGTTTGAAATAAAGGAAAGTGGTTTAATGGGCAGGGAGCGTGTCTGCAGGCCCTCCGCAGCCAGCAGCCGATGTCTGTGACACGGAATGTGACTCGGATGAAGTTCCCCTGAGTCTGTCTCAGTCACGTGATACAGAGGTGGCCATGACTGAGCAGGGAGAGCTCGAGGAAGGTATGTTCTTCTCTTTGTTTCAGCTCTATAAGAACTTTTTTTTTTTGGATTTTTGAGCATCTCAGATGCAATATTAGTACTAAAATACTCTCAAAAAATTCCATGCGAGCAGGACTTGAACCCACGACCAGGTCTTTATACAACCTTCAACTTGCTCATATACGAGTAAAAATCTGCTTAAAAAATGTAAACTATACTATATCTTTTTTACTTTATTTTTAATTTCCACTTATTTGTTTCAATCATGTGTGTGTTTACACCTAAACCCTATACATATGTTTCTAGAACTAGTTATACAAACTAACGTTAAGCTTGATATTATATACACATATACACAACTACAAAACAAATATAAAATACATTTACACTATACACATATTAATAATAATATACAAAAACAAATAAAACCAAAAATACAGCTCCAGCTACGTAATATAAATAGAATATATTCTTACTATATCCAAAATCATAAAAATATACAAAAACAAATAAATCAAAGAACATTATACTTGACGCGTTTACTTTTTACAAAAAACATAAATGTGTGACACAATACAAACTTTAAATGAATTAGACAGTATGGAAATGGCACATTCCTTTGATTGTGATATTACAGAACTAAATAAACATTTACATGTACAGAAAAATGATTTCACTATTATATCTCAGAATATAAGAAGTATTTACCACAACTTTGATGATTTCCTAATTCAACTATCTGGTCTTACTTTTACTGTGGATGTCATAGTTTTAACAGAGTGTAGGCTTAGTTAAATAAAATAAAAATAAATAAAAAATAAAAATATATTTATTGGTTATTTTCAGTATAACATTAGGCTATATAGCATACGATCCCTAGGTCAGCAACCCACCATCGAACTAGGAACCAACCTGTATCTCGAGTGGTGGGGAGCATCGCAGAGGGACCAAACTTGACATTACCTATGTTAAAGAAAACATAAAAAAGATATCTTAAAAATATATGTTCAGTAATTCCCAAACTAGATAAATCTGTGGTTTGGGAATTAGTGTAACAGGAATTATTCTAGTATAAAGTATTGTAAAATAGGTATATATGTAGTTACTTATAATTCTATTACAACAAAAAGATGGTGCTCTCTCGTCCGTCTGGTAGTGTAGTATTTGTTAAGTTATGTAAGTGTAAAATGTAAGTGTCCTTGTGTGCAAGTTAAATTATATTTGGAAATGTCTGTTGCGAATCTCTCTATTTGTTTTATTCAAATCAAATATAATATTATAATCCTTTATTACTTGCGGTGTTAAAGGATTATAATACTATATTGGTTGGGTTGTCATTGTAGTTATTTATATATTTATTTGTATTTTGTTTATTGTTCTTATATTTATTTACTTCTTATTGTTATTGGTATTTTATAAATTTATTTTTATATAGCACAAGGCATGAGGTTTTCTGTATCTGTGTAGTCCAGTGCCAGTAACCATTTATGAATTATTTTTTGGGATGCTAAGTGCGGGAAACCTCCTCGAGTGCCCGGTCCCTTGAAAGCTTTAGCTTCTCTCATTTAATTTCTTTGGGATCCGGTAAGAGCGGCGGGCTGTCAAGGGCTCCGTGGACGGTGCATCCCGGGCGGCAGGGGTCTTGGTGGGTGTCGGCCGATGTCCTGCTACCAGTAGACCCAGATTCCTGTCTGGGCTACCTATCCTATCCTAACCCCTTCCTGTACTTTAATCCCTTCCTTAATCCCAGCCTTTCCCATCCTATCCCATCTCCGTATCCCACTGCGGTTCTCTGTGGGCAAGTACTGCGGGCCCTACATCACAAAAATATGTTGATGGGGGTATCCTATAAGCGTGCCCACCCGCGTGTTTTTGCCGTGCGCGGGGACCCGTACGGACGGATGAAGGAGTCCTGGTGGTTGAGCCAAAGGGACTGCGGCAACACACCACTTTGGCCTGGATTTCGTCTTACACGGGCGGTTCCTGTCTAGCCAGCAGTGAACCAACCGGCTGTAACGTCCGTCCCTCTGACGACGTCTGGTGAGTACTCCAAAGGAGCGCGGCCTGCAGTCGAGGGTGGTTTCGGTGCGCGTGTTCGCGCTGTTCGCGCGGCCGTCACTGCCTGGGTTGGTCTCGTAGGTTGTCCCGGCGGAGTACTATACCTCCTTAATAGCCCTGGTGTCGAGCAGACATCCCCATTTTTGCGGGCTCCGTGGAGGGTGGGGAGTTAAGGGGGTGAAATACAAAAACTTTATTATGGCCTGTAACAAGAATATGTTTGAGTTATTACACGGCGCCTTCAATGATGAGATGGAAGTGGAGAGACAGGGTGAACGCGGGCTGGCTGATAGCCGCACGCAATTACCAAAAGCTCGAAGTGAACGGACTGTAGGCGGTGGTGAAACCCTGTCTGGTCCGGTCACTGAGGCAAATAGGGATACCCAGATGCGAGCGACGGCTGCTGCGACTGAGCGTGTGGCCTCCCCTGATCTGGACCCTCCAGGCCATGGCTTACAAGCCTGCCAAGAGCGGCCTGGTGATGGAGGGGACCCTCGTGAGGACGCGGTAGCTGGAAGTAGCACCGGGTCGGAATGGCGCACGAAGCGGGGCAAGAGGCTTTGCGGGTCCGTCAAGCGTCGTATGCGCAAGCTCAAAAGGGAGGAGGCTGTGGAGGCGTCTGCAGCCAAGAGAGACCGGGAGGTCAGCGATGAGGTCGCCGAGGCGGCGGCTGGAGCTAAGAAGGCGAGGCTGGACACAGCTGCGCCTTACAGTACGGCTGCAGCTGCCATTCGGATGGCAATCGTCCCCGAGGGATTCCCGGGAAAGCAGTTTACGTGCAACGGGTGGACGGCCTTTGCCCCCCGATTGTTCAAGAAGATGGTGGCTGACCTGGACTATGTTCCGATGGTCGACCTCAAGGGTGTCGTTGCTGGAGCCATGCACCTCTCCTGCTATGGAGAGACGGATGTCGAATGGATCCGCAACGCCATAAGAGGTGAGAAGTTTGAGGGCATGGAGGTCAAGCTGCTTCACGCCAAGGATCTGCCCAAGCCCGTCAAGATGGCCTGGAAGACGAGGAATATTGCCCTGACGGAGAGCTCACTGGTACTTCGGTACCTCCAAAGAATCCATCCATCTTTAAAGACGGATGAATGGAAGGTAGTGGATACATTGGTGGAGAGGGAGCACGTCAGACGTGTTGTGCTCGTCGACCAAGTCTCCGCGGACTAAATTAAGGCCCGTGGATACAGACTCAAAAACTGCCTGAGCACCGACATCTTCAAGGTCCTTGACGATGCCGTTGCTCCGGCGGAGGGTGAGGCTGCTGCGTCCACGGGTCGGGATGGCGAAGATCCGCGGGGACGGGACGGAGAGCGGAATGCGCCCAAGCCACCGCTGCCACAGACGCGACCACTGGCTCTGGGGCCGGCAGGAACGCTGGAGGCTGGACGGCCACTGCGGGCTGAGCCGACTCCATCAGTGGCTGCGCCTGGAGGTAGAGGAGCGGCGGCTTCCCTCCGGCCATTGGACCTGCGCAGGCAGCACACCTTGGGGCGGTCGCGCTCACCGTCACCTGGCCTGGTGGTGACCACTGGACCTATGGCGAGGCCCCCGATGTCGGTTTCGCCACTAGTGGATGCGGCCGAGCAGCTGGCGCTGTCGCCGGCTACGTCTGGGCCCGTGGACCTAGGCCTGCTGGCATCATCGCCGCGGGACGTGGAAGAGGTGGAGTTTTCAGACTCCGAAAAGGAACGGTCGGTACGCCGACACAACTAGGCCTCAATATGGGGGTTTTAAGGTGCGTACAAATAAATTTACACCACTGTAAGGCAGCCGTGGCTATTCTAGCACGAGAGCTACGGCTGAATAAGTATGATATTGCTCTTATTCAAGAACCTTATCTATATAATGGCCAAATTAAAGGCTTTGGTAGTCTGAATAGTCGTATTTTCACTTACTGCACTACTAATGATGCGAGAACATGCATATATATCAGGGATGGTATAAAATGCAATGGTACTCAATTCTTTATGTTACAGGGACCTGACGGCAGTCAAGGTCCAGACAGGGGCAGAGCAGGCGGTGGTCATGGCCGCAGCCTACCTGCCTTACGAAAGGAAGGATCCAGTCTCACCGGAGCTGTTGGCACTTGTGCATCACACGACGGAGAAGAAGCTGGACCTTGTAATTGGGTGTGACGCTAATGCCCACAATCTCTTGTGGGGCAGCACGGACATCAATGAAAGAGGAGAAAAGTTGGCTGAGTATCTGGTGAGTTCTCCCATGCTGATTCTCAATAAAGGTAATAAACCTACCTTCTTCAATTCTGCGAGAAGAGAGGTCATCGATATTACATTGGCCTGTAAAAAGGCATATGGTAAGGTAGATAATTGGCATGTGTCAGATGAGATATCGTTATCGGATCGCAACTACATATGCTTTAGGTACAGATGTGGTAACTTAAGATCAGACACTGTTCCGAGGAGGAACCCCAGACACACAGACTGGGTAACCTACAGAGAAATGCTCAAAGCAGAGCTAGGAGCTCCGGTATCTAAGTTGAACTCCATTGTCGACCTGGAGCTGGAAGCAGATCGTATAGCAGAGTGCATAAAACAGGCATGGATGTCAAGCTGTCCTAAGCGAAAACCTCGGAACCAAAAGGAACCCTGGTGGACGCCGGAAGTGGCAAAAATGCGACAAGAAACAAGGAAGCTCTTCAACGAAGCCAAAGCTAAGAAGGACTTCAGCGAATACCATAAGGCCCTCACTGAATACGGGAAAACGGTTCGCAAAGCAAGGTGGACAGGATGGAAACGTCAATGCGATTCCATCCGGTTCATTACCTGAAGGAATGAGATTAGCCAAAGCTGTATCCGTCACCAAGGCTAACCCGTTGTCAACTGTCAAGGACAACAGTGGCGTGCAAACAGAAACCGCCAAGGAGACACTAAAGGTGATGTATGAAACTCACTTCCCAGGTTGCATAGAGACAACAGATGATCAACAAGATCTTAACCGCCTGAAGTCCTGGGAGGCTAGAACCTTCAAACGGGACTGGGAAGTGGCGAAGAAAGTGGTGGATGACCATAAACTAAGATGGGCAGTAGGAACCTTGCAACCCTTCAAGGCGCCCGGCCCAGACGGCATCTACCCTATATTCTTGCAACAAGGAATTTCCATACACGGTCCACATCTATTCAGGGCCTGCATAGCATTTGGGCATATACCCAGAGCATGGAATTTAGTAAAAGTTACGTTTATTCCAAAACCAGGAAAAGCGACATACGAAGAGGCTAAGTCATACAGGCCAATAAGTCTTCAGTCGTTCTTACTAAAGTCACTGGAGAAGATGGTGGACAGATATATTAGAGACGGTCCGCTTAAAAGGTATCCACTTCATAAAATGCAATGTGCCTATCAGCCTGGCAAATCCACGGAGACTGCTCTTCATTATGTGGTAAGTCAGGCTGAAAAGGCGCTAGAGAATAAAGAGGTATGTCTGGGTGCCTTTCTGGATGTTGAAGGAGCATTTGACCGGACTACTTTTAACTCGATCTGCAAGGCAGCAATGGAACACGGCATTCCAGATACACTCTGCAGATGGATGGAGAATATGCTCAAAGGCAGAATAATAACATCTGAGCACATGGGAGAAAAGCTGTCAGCAATAACAACGAAAGGGTGCCCACATTGGCGTACTTTCGCCGACCCTGTGGAGTTTAGTTATAGATTCCCTGATAGCATCTCTGAACAGAGGTCCGATCATAGCAGTTGGATATGCAGATGACATTGTCATCCTGGTTAATGGGAAAGTTCCTGATACGGTAAAAGGGATAATGAATAAGGCCCTGCGGGAAGTTCAAGAGTGGTGTACCGCGAACCACTTGATTATAAACCCGAGTAAAACCATCATCGTTCCTTTTACAAGACGTCGCAAACTGAAAGGGCTTGAGAACCTCAAGATGAATGGCACAGAGCTACAATTGTCCAAGGAGGTAAAATATCTGGGAGTCACACTAGATAAAGAACTGACTTGGAATACTCATGTTAATAATATAATAACTAAGGCCACAAGGGTATTTGGTATGTGCAGAAACACCTATGGCAAAACATGGGGCCTCAAACCGTACATTGTACGTTGGCTGTATGAAATGATGATTAGACCAATCTTGACCTATGGAGCACTAGTGTGGTGGCCGAAGGTCGAACAGGTGACGTGTATGGATGCCCTTAGGAAACTGCAACGAATAGCCTGTTGTGCAATCTCGGGGGCGTTTTCCACGACACCTACAGCGGCCTTGGAGGTAATACTTGGACTGCCACCGCTACACTTGCACATCAAAGGCGAAGCCTGTAAAGCACTCTACAGACTATCTGTATCTAAATTGTGGAACAGGCATGCGCCAAGGACTAGACATCTACTACTGGAGGTACCACAGAATCTCGAAAGGATGTTACACATGGGCAGTGATAAGATTCTCCCGAGGTATAACTTCAAAAGAAACTATAAGACATATATCCCAACAAGGGATGAATGGAAAGGAGAATTTAAACCTCAAGAAAAAGACTGCCTAATCTGGTACACGGATGGGTCTAAAACCAACCAAGGAACAGGAGCAGGCATCTTTTCGACGGACAGACAACTGTATCAGAGCATGGGACGATTCTCGACCGTCTTTCAGGCGGAAGTGTATGCAATCACCGTCTGTGCTAAATTGAACCTAGAGGAAGGACAAGAAAATCGCACGATTTACATCCTTAGCGACAGCCAATCTGCACTTGCTGCCTTCGACTCCAGTAGGGTTGGCTCTGGACTGGTCTCTGACTGCATAATGTCCCTAAATAATTTAGGTAGGCGCAACAGACTTAGGCTGGTTTGGGTGCCGGGTCACATTGGGGTTGAGGGGAATGAGAATGCGGATGAGTTGGCAAGGAAGGGTTCAAATGAGTCTTTAATAGGGCCTGAACCCTTTGTAGGGCTGTCATATGGGATGGTAACTACGGCAATTAATGCATATGTCAAAGATAGACACAGTTCCGAATGGAATGCACAGGATGGACTTAAACATTCAAAGGCAATGCTTGGTGAAGACAACACCAGGTGGCTCAAAGAAATCTGCAAGTATAGCAGAATACAGACAAGAATTCTGATTGGGGCCTTGACTGGACACTTTGAAAATCGCAGTCACCTCTACAAATTAAAACTTGTCAACAGCCCTCTGTGCAGGGCTTGTGCGAAAGCAGAGGAGTCCATGAAGCACATTTTGTGTTATTGTGACTCGTTGGCAAACAAGCGACTGGCCTCCTGGGATCAGCGTATCCAGACCTGGAAGACTATAGGCACTTCGCAACAGGTGATATTCTGAAGGTCATGCAGTCCTTCTTCAGAATTCCCGATGCGGGTGAGTAAGGCATTGGGGTAAGTACAAAAAAACCCAAGGTTTGAAGTACTTCCCGGACCTCGGACCCCGCGTGTTAAGATAAGATAAGATAAGATAACCATTTATGAATTTTATTTTTGCTTTCTCGTTTGGTACATGGATAAATATATAAGTTTCTGTTTATTTTATTATAAATTATGCAGCTTACTTACTTACTTCTTACTTCCAACGGCGCTACAACCCTTTGTGGGTCTTGGCCTCTTCAACGAGTTTTCTCCACCTGTCACGCTCCTTTGCCACGTTCCTCCAGTTCTTAAATTTGCCCATCTTCTTGAGGTCTTCTGCAATACAGTCCATCCAGCAATGCAAATTATGCAGCTAAAGACCTTGAAATGACGAGCAGCTAGTGCGGTCCTGTGGCGAGGAGTAGTACATACGCGATCTGACCTACGTCTGCGAAGTTTTAAAGTAGGGTCATAAGGGACTTGTGCATGTTTACGGAGTACGGTCATCATGATGAAAAGCTGCCTCACAGTCAAGACCGAGGTATCTGCGTGGAGTTGTACTGTGGGATACCGATAGGGTTTTTTGGTCATGACCTTGAGGACAGCTCTTTGAGCCCGCTCCAGAGGCAACATAGTGGTCTTAGCTGCTCCGCCCCACGCTGAGATGCAATAGGTTATAATGGATTGGCAGGGAGCGGTATAAACCATCTTCAGAGTTTTAACATCAGCACAGGAGTTAATATTTTTAAAAACATAAATCAGTTTTCGTACTTTCGGTATCAGAGCCTTAACGTGTTCATCCCATTTGAGATGCTGATCTAAAAGTACACCTAAATATTTAATCGAATCAGCTCTTGTGACGGATAGGCAGTTACAGTTTCGAATTACACGACCACAAGTATGAGCTCTGATACTGAAATGTTCTCTGGCAGGTAAAGTTACTGAGTTTAAAGTAAATGTAATATAATTCGTTTTTTGTACATTTAGTGTAAGCATATTGGTATCTAGCCAGAGCATAACAGTAGCGAGGGCATTTTCAGCCAGCCGGAATGTGTCGATCCAGTTTGGGCCTCTTACTATAAGCGCAGTGTCATCAGCATAGGCATAGATTTGGCAATGAGGGATGGTAAGTCTACACATGTCATTGATGTAAACAATAAAGAGCGTAGGGCCTAGAATAGAGCCCTGCGGCACTCCAAATGTTATTTCTTCATCGTCACTGATGAACTCCCCGATTTTGACACATTGAGTGCGGTTTTGTAAATAATCTTTAAAAATTGATAGCGCCGGCCCTCGAACTCCAATTGCCTCCAGCTTTCCCAGAAGCAAGGGAACTGATACAGTGTCGAAGGCTTTTGTAAGGTCCAAAAACATACCGACACATTTTTCTTTTTATCCAGTCCTTCAACAACCGTATCGAGTAAGGAACTGACGGCATCCTCCGTGCTTAAACCCCTTCTGAAGCCGTATTGATTTTGAGCAATTAGATTTTTTGGCCTCTAAGAAATCAACCAATCTATTATTTAAAACCTTTTCCAGTATTTTGGAAAGGGCAGTCAAGACAGATATGGGCCTGTAATTCGAAATTTCATCTTTGCTACCAGATTTAAAAATTGGATGAACAATAGCTTTTTTAAATGCTTCAGGGAAAGTACCAGAGGATATGGCCAGCCGGCATATATGGGTTAGTAGTGGTACGAAAACTTGTCTCGACATTTGAATGATTCGGGCTGAAATGCCGTCCCAGCCGACTGCACAATCACTCCGAAGACCAGTTATGAGGCGATCTATTTCGTGTTCATCTACATCATAGAGAACCATGGATTCAAGTACGGGTCGAGTAACCGCGTCCGATGTCAAAGGAGGTTGTCTGCATTGAATTGAGTGAGCTATAGATTCTTACCAATATCCACAAAATATTTGTTGACTAGATTAACTGACTCATTTTGGTTGTCGTGCAGATTTAAGAGAGATTTTGCATTTGTTATAGATGGTTTTACGTTTGCTATAGACTTAATGGCATTCCATGTCGATTTTGGGTTGAATTTGGATTTGTGTAGGAGTTGTTTGTGATACGTATTCTTAGTGTTTTTGAGTAGCTTGTTTGTGAAATTCCTATATCTAGTGTATGTTACTTTTAGGATAGCGTTATTAGGATCTCGCTTTAACCGCCTATGCATTCGGTCGCGATTCCGAATACAACGCAGAAGACCTGGCGTTATCCAGGGCTTCAGACTTATTTTACTTCTCGATATTTTTTCTAAATGAGTGTGTCTAATTATTATGCTTGAAATTGTGTCTATCAAAAGGCTAGCTGCCAAGTTAACATCGGCAGTTAAAAATATGTGAGAGAAATCAGTATTTAGAATATCAGATTGAATGGATCCGTAATCAATTCTGGTTCGGGTGTTTAGCCTGGGTGTTAGTCTTTTATTTAAATTCATTAGAAGTATAGTCGGAAGGTGATCAGTCAAAGAGGTGTCCAGGACCAGCGTGTTCGAGAGCATCTTAGATTTTAGCATCACATGGTCCAAGCATTTTATCCCTCTTGTAATAAACGTATGGGCTGGTAGGAGACCATGAGATGCGTTTAAGTTTAAGTAATTGTCGGCGCTGTCATCTTCGTTATCTTTTTTAATATCTATGTTAACATCGCCTACAAGACTGAGCGTTTGAAATTTAGTTAAAGTCAAAAATAAACTATTCAAGCTATTTAAAAAGACCTTAGCGTCCTTAAAGGATGGCGAACGATAGATAGTAATGACAGCGAAGTTGTGACAAACCCATACCACAAATTCCAAATTATCAATCATATCGTACTTCTTATCATTTGAACCAAAATGATGGTGTGGTCATGTATGTAAAATCAAATCTAAAGCATAAAGTCAAAGAAATAAAGTTAACTCATGCGTCCTGCCTTCAGCTTGATATATTAAATAACACTGTGTTAGGTATCTATAGATCTCCATCTAACAAAAATGCAGAAAGTTTTATAAGCTCTCTTAGCACACACTTAGACTCACTAAACATAGGTACCGAATAATAACATCATAGTTACGGGAGACATTAATATTAACATTACATTAAAGGATAAAGAAACAAACGATGAACAAAAGAATAGAATAAATTATTTAGATACGTTATCGATGTATGGTATATTAGCAGGACACACTATACCAACGAGAGAAATAAACTGTCTGGACCATTTTATGCTAAAAATAAATAAGATCAAACACTCTGCGTCTATAGCTATATTAAAAACAACTACAACTGATCATTTTATCACCTTATTATGCTTATCCAAATTAAAACGCCATGAAGTTGTAAGTAAAACCAAAACCAAAGTAAAACCAAAACCAAAGTGAGTATTTAAAAACCAAAAATCTTCCTAATCTATTATTCTGTGATGATCCAGAGGAAGTGCTCGATGGCCTGATTTGTAAAATTACCGAGTCTCTAAAAGCAAACACAGTTACCACGAACATATCAAGTAAAAATCGTATTATTAAAACCGTGGATTACACCAGGTATCTTACGCTGTATTAGGAATCGTAATAACTTACAAAAAAGAGTTCGTTGTGATCCTTTTAATGAAATACATAAACTAACATACATAAGGTATAGGAATCATTGCAATAAACTTATTAAAAGGGTTAAACGAAAATACGAAAGGGAATTATTAGCTAAAACTGTAAAAAATAATAAATTGTTATGGAAAAATATTAAAGAAATAACCTACACAAGTAAAACTAACAGTACAAATAGGGAATTACTAAACATAGCATCATCACCTACTGCTTCAGCCGATTATGCTAATGATTACTTTGCGAACATTGGCAAAAGGATTGCTCAAAGCAATATACAACCTACACAAACGGACCTAAATAAGTACTTCCAGGACTTACCATCGCTTCCCAACTCTTGTGTAATGCTACACACCGACCCAAATGAGGTAGCCAATATCTTAATTAACTTAAAGTCAGAAAGTGCTCCTGGTTGGGACAATATCCCAACTAGTTTCCTTAAGTTGACTAAACTCGAGATTGTCCCGGTCATTGCACATCTTGCAAACCTCTGCTTTGATAAAGGGATTTTCCCTGGAAAACTAAAAAGAGTCTAATCATCACACCGGTCCACAAGGGAGGGGATAAAGACGACATTAATAATTGACAACACGACAAAAAAATTCCATGCCTTTTTTAATTTTTTTTTGGATAGAGGGGAATAAAAAAATCGACCCATATCTTTTAGTTTTTTTTTTGGACTTGTATTTACTGAGATATAAATTTTTGGAAAAAATTAATTATTTTTCCGGAAGTGACGAAACGCTGAGACCAGTTTGAAAAACGATATCTTTGCTTCACTTCGCTTAGTTTCCGGAAAAAAAATATCAATGACTGACAGAAGAAAAAATTTAAAAATAACCTAAAATGAGAAACTTCAAAACAATATTTTTGTAAACAACACACAGCAAAAAGAAACAATAAAAGTGCGTTTTTGTGTGAACTTGGTGTGGCGTTATGGGACTGTGGCTTCATGGTGATCTGTAGTATTATAGGGGCCTCAACAAAAGTAGAAGAAAGAAATAAAATATGTCCATGGAAAGCTTATTGAGCTTTATTGAGCTAAACTCTGTACAAAGCAACGAGATATTATGTACTAACGCACGTACAAAGCAACAGATATTGCTGTAAATGCAACCAGCAAACAAAGAAACTGGCTTATTTGTATTGCAAACCCAAAGTTTGAAGAAAATAAATCATACTTAATATAGATATTGGCGCAGTAGTTATGATTAACCATATATTTAGAATCTTCAAAGTGCTGTGAACTTCTGGCAACGGGACATTTTAAAAAATATTATCAAATGTCAATAAGTTTAAGCAGGTATATATGTAAAAAATATAATTCATTTTTCCCTAAATATCAAGTTTTTAATATAACCCCTGACATGATTAGGTATTCAATCTTAAGACATTTCTTTCTGCTTTTCAAAATAAAATGTATGACTTTTTTGAAAATGTAAGTTAAACCATTCAGTCTGTTGAGCCCTAAGAGTATAAAATCAATATGTTTTTTCAGCCTATAAAGTTATTATACAATACCTGACATAGCTTATGCCATAGCGATTGGTTGCTCACTTGCACCAGTGTCTATTCATTCATTCTTTTAGGAATCATAAACCTATTATATTTCCATCAGAAATAATAACTTTGTTTCAGCTGTTCAGTGTTTGAGTAGGTAACAAACATCTCGACTTGCATGTATAGATGATATTTCATACTGTTGTCACAAGATTAATTTTAAACTAAGTTCACGGGGATCCACTTACAGAATATTATATGAATCTATCATAGATCTATATCCACACAGTTTATATAGTATTTGGCAATATTGTTGTTATTAAAATGTCATGTCTTGATCTTGTGTAAGCAAAGAATAAACTTCTTAAGATTTTAACACTCTTTTTTTTCTAGTAATAAATATAGGCAAATAAAATAAAGCAAGTTAAAGGTTTATTTCTCAAAAGGAAAAGTTTAGTAACATAAAATTTAAAATTTCGTTTTTACAACTGCATCATCAGCACAGTTGACCAACTTATAGTATAATGCGGCTTCAAAAACTTGAATAATCTCAATCTTTCGAGTTCTTTGGAGGCTGATCTGATATTTCTCAACATAGTCTTCAACCTAAAATAAAACAAATAATAAATATTAGTATAGGTATGACTGTTATTAACAAGTTCAACTGAAAACGATTTAACTTTTATGATTGCGGTATATTAACTTAGTTTTCTATTTAGTTTGTGGGTATATTGAACATAGAGCAAGACGGAATAGCGTTATAATATATATATAATCTAATTTATCTTTGATTTTTGTATGCCAAATGGCGCAGCATGCAGAACTGTATTTTAGACTGTCTGACAAAAAATAAATGAATTTCCCACTGAAACAGTACTTTTTCCTGGAATGAAAGGTACCTACCGTATGTCCTTCCCAGTACTTCTAACTAAAATGTGTATGCAAAATTTCAAGATTGGTTCTGTAGATAAAGTTTGAAGAGGTAACAAACAAACAAACTCAGTTTCGCATTTATAATATTAGTTAGGAAGTTAGGATTCATGAGGTGGTTTAGGTAAGTACTTACGATAATATGATCCTCGCATTTATATTGGACGTGGGCACATCAGAACGACCAGCTTAACGATTCAAAGGAACCCTTTAAACCATTATTGCATACAATCGTCGTCGAACTTTTTCTGTACCTATGTTGTCTTGTTACAAAGCATTACAGAAACTTAATTGGTTTCCAAGATTTTTCCTCATTGTCCATTTTTTAACAAGAGAGTTATTAGAAAGTATGAGGGAACCATAACAAAACAATTTAAAAAGTTTGATTTGCTATGTAATAATATGATTGATTTCGTTGATTTCATTGTTGAACTTTGAGTGACCAAACAGTGTTGCCAAATCAGTTTTATTAAAGTAACCAAAATTATTTCAGAAAGTAGGTAGTTTTAATAAAATTGAAGCTAATGTTAGCTTATATACCCATTTTATACTTATATCACTAAAATGTATGGAGCATCAGTTGTCAACAGTAGCCAAAATGTATAAAATGTATTTTTTTTTTTAGTAGCTCGACATTACTCAAAATAGACAGATGTAGCAACAAAGTAGCTAAAGTGGCAATACTGAAAGGGAATCGGGAAGTAATCAATGTCATCTGTCAACTGCCAAACACTCTCTATTGAAGTTTTATACTTTTTTTGCGGGTGACGATGTGGGCAAAGAAATAACGAATCTAAACTGGTCGAGATGTGACGTCACACACAGGTTTTTCAATTTTATTTTTTTTCTCCGTAAATACTGAATTTAAAATTCTTAAATTATTTTTCCCGTACTCCACAAGAGGTAATCTAGAAATGGTATTTTTATTTTGACTATTTATTTTTTTGTCGTGTTGTCAATTACAGGCCTATATCCGTGCTAACAGCAATTTCTAAAATATTAGAAAAGTTAATAAATAACAGGCTTATTAATTATCTAAATAAATTCAATGTCCTATCTCCTTCGCAATTTGGATTTAGACAAGGGAAATCTACCGAGGATGCGGTTACTGAACTTAGCTCGATAGTGACTGAACAACTTGACAAGCAAAAAAAGTGTATGTCTGCATTCCTTGACTTTAAAAAAGCTTTCGACACGGTATCTCATCCCATCCTTCTACGCAAGCTTGAGAAGATAGGAATACGAGGTGTGTCACTAGATCTGTTCAAAGATTACCTCTTAAATAGAAGGCAGAAAGTAAAATTGGAAGGTTTTGTCAGTGAATCCACGGGTGTGTCATACGGTGTGCCACAGGGCAGCGTTCTTGGTCCAACGTTATTTCTCATATATATAAACGACCTTTGTGATATGTCTATCAATAACGCCAAAATCTTGTCGTACGCCGATGATACTGCCGTTGTTTTTACTGGCGATTCGTGGGATGCAGTCAGGTTGAATGCTGAGCGGGGATTAGAGCAGATTGATAGGTGGTTGCGAAATAATTATCTTACACTTAATTCCGATAAAACTAACTATATATGCTTTAGCATATATAATAACTCTCAACCTGATGCTAACTTCACCATAAAAATACACAAATGCAACATAGTAGATAGAGATAGATGCAGTTGCCCAATTATACGAAAAGTAAATCAAACTAAATACCTGGGAGTTTTTGTAGATCAGAGACTCTTTTGGTACCCACATATTGAACATATGATTATAAGGGTCAGAAAATTGATCAGGGTATTTAAAACACTGCGTCACGCGGTGCCAAGAGTAGTTACTGATACACGGGATTCTAAGAGAAATCTTCTAAGTGAGATTTACATATCGTTGGTACAGTCTATACTGGTCTATTGTTTGCCTGTATGGGGGGGTGCCGCAAAAACGCGTTTCCTAGATGTAGAACGTGCACAACGTAGCTTACTCAAGGTCATGTTCTTTAAAAAAATAAGATTCCCTACTGAAAACTTATATCGCATAGCAAAGGTCCCTACTGTTAGGAAGTTGTA
Source organism: Ephestia elutella (assembly GCA_018467065.1). NCBI lineage: Eukaryota > Metazoa > Arthropoda > Insecta > Lepidoptera > Pyralidae > Ephestia > Ephestia elutella. The sequence continues at coordinate 41,613 of JAEMBS010000070.1, read as the reverse complement.
TATCATATTCACCATATTAAAAAAACATAAGACTGTGCGCTATGACCCTAGTATCAATAAAACTTTTTTCCAAAAAAAATGAACCGACTTCCATCATAAAACTTAAAATCATGAAATAACAATAAAGAAAAATGTATTAGCATTCTACCTACTGAATGAGGTGAAGTCGGTGCCAAGTGCAGGAGTAAGGGTGTTATGTAATTGTTTAGCTAGGTATTATATACATGATTCTAATATTAACTTAAATTATTTAATATTCAATTTGTCACCGACTTCACCTCGTTCAGTAGGTAGAATGCTAATACATTTTTCTTTATTGTTATTTCATGATTTTAAGTTTTATGATGGAAGTCGGTTCATTTTTTTTGGAAAAAAGTTTTATTTTATCATTTTTAGTTTAATAAAAACTTTTCTTTCACTGGCCGAAAATAAAGAATTAAGAATTCGAAACTTTTTATGTCTAAGTAAGTAAGTTTGATTTGAAATGTAACAACATGTCAAATTGTCTATTATTTTGGCAGATAAATAGACCGAGAGCGCGTGACGACCAAACCTTCCTTATTTTAAAAATGCTGAATGTTTCTCTGCGTGGTATATACGGGTAAAAAATATTAGCGACTAGGTATGAAGTTTGGATCTTAGTTGCTTATGCAGGTAATATGGATAGTAAAGATGATTTTTATAGGTAAAAAAGCAACCTTGGGGCCTCGCAAAGTAATATTAAATTAAGCTTTTATAATAAAACAAATATAACTATAATTTAGTAAGGTTACAATATCTAGCAGGGGTTTATATCTGCACCAATTGCCTGGTAATGGATGGCGTGATTTCTAATATTATTAGGAATAAAATCTTTAAAAAACTTTACTTTGAGGTAATTGAGTTAACTTTAAATGTTATTGCTACAAGTAATCTGCCTAAGTAATCATGAACCAACTTTTATAGTCGCTAATCGCTATTTCTATGTTGGGGACATATTTACATAGAAAATCTTGAGTTTTAATAAAATAAGGAATGGCATGCGGTCGCGGGCTTTTGCTCTATAATGCAATGTTGGTATTTTTATATTTTGTTAGGTATCTTTAAAATTACCGAACAGATTCTGACGTGGTTAAAATGGGACCAACTTGGGAATACACCATTACGAATAAAAAAACAATTATGGAAATCAGTCCACAATTGGCGGAGAAATCGGCGAACATACATAAAAAAAAAACATACATACATCGAAACATATAACCTCCTCCTTTTTTGGGAAGTCGGTTGAAAATAGAAGAAGGATGGGAAATGTAGCTCTGGCACCGGTCTCCAATACAGTATTTGCCAGTAGGCAATTTTGCAGACGTTCGGCTCAACTTTATAATCGCATAAATAAGGAGCTTACGGCCGAATACTGAAACGTCACTCAAGTATTTGACGGCGTCTTAAATGTTTGAGACGGTCTTACATGCAAAATTGGTATACTCAAACGTCAAAGGGCAATGCCGGAAATTGGCGTCATTTGATAAATGAGCGTCCACTTACCAAACCTTGTTTTTATGGAAGATATTGATGTGCTGAACAAAACAAAGTATGACAACTATACCTCTACACGCAGTACAAACTGAGATATAAGGGTCTGAAATATCAGAATTCTAGTACTGTGAACTGTGACTGAGCATGAGGGGGCTTTGTTTCCGTCTTTTCTTTCTTATTATTTTCCGTTACCAAAGGGACCTGGAGGCCCAAGGAAATCTCAGAGGACCCAAGGGATCCCGGAGGACTTGAATTTTCAGGACCTTTTGACTAGGGACCCTAGGAATAGGAATTCCAACTGGGAATTGGTAAGATCAAAGGGGAATCGGAAGAACTAGGGATGATTGTTTAACTATTGCGAGCTTTGCTTGAGGTATGAGAAAAATGTGATGTGAGACGAGCTTAAGGCCAGTTTTGTTAGCTATAAATGCAAACATGAATTCCATTTATTTCATAAATAATGCCTATCAAAATCTTGTTTCGCGCTAAAAAAAAACCTTTATATTTTTTTTATAAATATTCTTTATTTTTTTCCCTTTCTTTCTTTTTCTTTCGTGAGCCTAGTTGTAGTTTAAAATACTGGTAGCAATCCGAACGCAGTAACGCACGTACACAATACACAGGTGAGCAGTGAGTGAGCAGTAGCTTAAAATCTAAGCAACTGTTGCAGCAATAGTGTTGACTATCTATAGTATTGTGACCTTGTAAAATAGTCACACTATCGATATCAGCCTATCGATTGCAATCGGTTTTCGATACTATTGATGTTTTCTAATCGATAGTATCGATACTATTGACACTTATATTTCAATAAACAATCGATACTATAATACTATCGATAGCTTGCAAAAATTCAATAGTATTGTAATTCTACTACTACTAAACAGACAGATCTCCAAGTCCCTAACTCGCGATTTGCACCAATTCAATACTGACCGTATTGAAGAGGTGATTATTAAGCGCAATAAGGGCTCAAAAGTGTTTGCAAGGGATCTGTCTGTTGGTCAAAGTTAACTGACCAAGCTGAAGCCGTTGGAAGAGGTTGAGAAGTTCTACGGACAATTATACACCAGCGTACGCGGACCTGTCAGTAATCTGGCCAAAGATCCAAGAGCCAGATTGACCCGACACTACACCGAAGATATCCCGGACGTCAGCCTATACGAGATTAGAATGGCTCTCAAACAGTTAAAAAACAATAAGGCACCAGGTGATGATGGAATCACGGCTGAGCTTCTGAAAGCAGGTTTATTTATTTATTCGTATGGCGTTTAACAGTCGTTCTTATCTATGTAGTATTATGTAAACTATAATGTTATTTTATTAAATAAGTTCTGAATCCAGAGGACAGCGTCGTTTTCGAGAGAGAACAGGTCAGCTGGACTACCATGATATTTCGTGAGGGGACAATCCCGAACAATATGGTCAACGTCTTGTACTGCAGCTCCACATTCGCATGCCGGTGATCCTCGCCACCCACACTTTGCCATAAAATCATTGCTCCGTCCGCATCCAGTCCGAGCTCTGTTGAGCTGACACCATACATTCCTAGGTAGTGAGAATCCAACCGGTTTCTTCACGGGATTTACGCTGACCTCCATGGTTTTCGGAGTGTTAGAATTCCACTCTTGCTCCCACTTCCTAGCTGTGTTCAGCTCAGTGTTGAGGAGATCGCTTGCGGTTTGGTATGGTGGGTGCCGTGATTTCAGGCGGTGTTGTGGCGGGTTGGCAAACTCATAGTGTACCGGCAGGTTGGGGTTTCTGTGTATTTTTGTAGCTTCACGGAGCAGTGTCTGTTGCCTTCTGAGGTGAGGTGGAGCAATATGGCTGAGCACGGGCAGCCATGGGAGGGGTGTGCTTCTTATAGTCCCGGATATGCATCTCATTGTCTGATTCAGCTGAGTGTCTACATGAGGTACATGCGCGCTGTTTAATCAGACTGGCGCACAGTACTCGGCTGTTGAGTACACCAAGCTCAGACCTGTGGTACGGAGCACATCGGCGCTAGCTCCCCAAGAAGTACCAGCCAGTTTGTGTAAGATGTTGTTCCTTGTTTGGAGCTTTTTACACAGTTTGTTTATGTGCGGGGCGTAGGTAAGGCTGCGGTCAAGGGTAACTCCAAGATATTTTGGTGCTGGGTTATATTGCAGTTTCGATCCAGCGAACTCTACTGTGGGTTCATATTTCGCCATTCGGTTAGACAGGTGGAACGTCGTAACTTCTGTTTTGGTGGCGTTTGGCACTAATCTCCACTTCTTGAAATAGTCGTCTAATACGCTAAGGTCTCTGTTCAATGTTTCCTCTGAGGGTTTGAAGGTTTCGTGCTGTGAAGCAATGGCGATATCATCAGCATAGATAAATTGAAAGATAAAAAATGAAAGCAGGTGGAACGCCGGTATTAAAAGCTCTTCAGAAGCTTTTTGATTCCGTCATACTCGAGGGACAAACGCCTACGCATGGCACAGAAGACAGAAGTGTGGTGGTACTTTTCTTCAAAAAAGGCGACAAAATCTTATTGAAGGATTATAGGCCTATCTCACTTCTGAGCCATGTCTACAAACTGTTTTCGAGAGTCATTACGAATCGTCTCGCTCGCAGGTTTGACGACTTTCAGCCTCCCGAATTTCCGAAGCCAGTTCAGTAGCCAGTTTCCGAAAAGGCTTTAGTACCGTAGACCACTTACATACGCTGCGGCAGATTATACAGAAGACTGAGAAGTATGATCAGCCATTATGCTTGGCGTTTGTGGACTACGAGAAAGCCTTCAATTCGATTGAGACCTGGGCTGTGCTACAGTCTCTCCAACGGTGCCAAATTGACTATCGATATATCGAAGCGCTGAAGTGTTTGTACGAAAACGCCACCATGTCGGTCCGTCTCCAGGATCAAGGCTCGAAACCTATCCAGTTGCAGCGAGGGGTGAGACAGGGAGACGTGATATCTCCGAAACTGTTCACCGCCGCCCTGGAAGATGTTTTCAAGCTTCTGGACTGAAGCGGACTCGGTATCAATATCAACGGCGAGTATATCACTCACCTTCGATTCGCTGACGATATCGTAGTCATGGCTGAGACTTTGGAAGACCTAGGCACAATGCTCGATGGCCTCTGTGGAGCCTCTCAACAAGTGGGTCTAAAAATGAACATGGACAAGACGAACATTATGTTTAATATCCGTGTCGCATCGCACCCACTCCTCTGATGGTTGGAGACTCTACACTCGAAGTTGTTGACAATTATGTATACCTGGGACAAACAGTTCAGTTAGGTAAAGAGGTCAACCGTCGAATCCAACTCGGCTGGGCAGCGTTCGGGAAGCTTCGCGATATCTTCTCGTCCAAAATACCACTAACACTTTGACCAGTGTGTGTTGCCAGTAATGACATACGGAACAGAGACGTGGTCGCTTACTATGGGCCTCATAAGAAGGCTCAAGGTCACCCAAAGGGCGATGGAGTGCGCTATGTATGCTCGGAGTTACCCTGCGTGATCGAATCAGAAATGAGGAGATCCGTAGGAGAACTAAAGTAACCGACATAGCCCGCAGAATCGTGAAACTTAAGTGGCAGTGGGCGGGGCACATAGCTCGTAGAACAGATAGCCGTTGGGGCAGAAAAGTTGTCGAGTGGCGACCACGAACCGGAAAACGTAGTGTTGGCAGGCCTCCCACTCGGTGGACCGACGACCTGGTGAAGGTCGCGGGATGCGCATGGATGCGGGCAGCGCAGGACCGGTCGTTGTGGAAATCCTTGGGGGAGGCCTTTGTCCAGCAGTGGACGTCTTTCGGCTGAGAGAGAGAGTGTAATTCAATTGTATCGATACTATCGATAGTATTGATTAGAAAACATCAATAGTATCGAAAAGCAATTCTATCGATAGTATCGATAGTTTTGGTTATTATCAATAGTATTGCAAACTATTGGCTATCGATAGGCTTATTGATAGTATGACTATTTTTCAAGGTCAACTATCAACAACAACGCCTGCAACGCTAGCTTAGATTCACGAACAATCTGCAACGAACCCCCGCCGCCCCTCATGAGACAGAGATAGCTCTCTATTCCTCTCTCGAGTCCTTGCAAGACGCGTGCGGGGCAGGCAGGGTGCTCGCAGGGGCATGTAGGTCCCATGTCCCATCATTGTTATGAGTTCGATATCTGAGGGTCGATTATTAGGTCCGCTAAGATTTTGGTAGCGGAAAATAATAAAAAGAAAAGAAGGAAACAAAGCTCGTCATGCTCAGTCACAGTTCACAGTACTAGAATTCTGATATTTCAGACCCTTATATCTCAGTTTGTACTGCGTGTAGAGGTATAGTTGTCATACTTTGTTTTGTTCAGCACATCAATATCTTCCATAAAAACAAGGTTTGGTAAGTGGACGCTCAAAAACATAATGACGCCACTCGCCCATACTAAATCGGCATTGCCCTTTGAGCACGTTTTAGATTTGAGAGAATTCGAAACTAAATAGGTCTCAAACTCCTTTCAGTGCAAAATTCGTATACTGAAAGGCTACTCAAATTTTTTTGCTGTCAAATGTACCGTCAAACCATTGTCAAACCGACTTGGGTGCATCTGAGATCTAAGAGTGGTCGCGAGGTCTCCCAAATCTGTGATCGTATTGATTCTGATGTTAAAATAATGTATTTATCGATACATTATTATCTACAGACACTGAAATCAATAACTTTTCACCTATGTATTATTTTGGCATGTGCAGTGAAGAATTACACAACGTTGATCTTTCTCGCTTTTGGTGCCTGCATAAAATATCCTGCAAAAACCCGCTTCTACGCTTGCACGTTTTTGGCAGTGAATTACAAATTGTTTTATTTTTTTCATATATTCCACTGATCCATTTAAAAAAAGGATTTTAATGAAATAGTGGATACTTTGGGTATATTATAGCATCAGTTCCATTCCATTTATGTTAGTAGATCGGGACGGAGCCGATACATTTTTACCCGACTACAGCGAAACGAAAAGGAGGGTTATTGGTCATAGAGGTGTCTTTTCCTAAAGGCCCTTCACTCATTGCGACGTTTTGCAGCGATACAATCGCGATGCAGTGACAAGTCAATAGCTAGTGGCGTATCTGTAGTGTTACAGTCGCGATGCAAACGCGAAACAGCATCGTTACAAATGCGATACAGCATTAATACAAACTCAATGAAACAACGTTCAGTATTTCGTTGATAGGCACAGGCAAATATCTGAATCGATAAAAACGTGCGTATGCATCGCTACTCACTCGCGCATGTATGTTACTCATGTCGCATAGCAATCGCGCGGCTGAAAAAACGCGGCGGTTGTATTGTTGAAAAAAGTCGCAATGTGTGAGAGGGGCCCACGCCACAGAATAAATAGGTATTTTTATACCTGAGCAAATACGTTTCATTCCACAAAAATTTAGAACGATTTGTTGGTAATTATTTACGTTTATTTTAATTATTTTTCATAATAAATATGATTTTATCACGGAATAATGAAATAAATTGTAAAATAAATAAAACTTTTATTTTTTATGTTATTTTTAAATAAATTATATGCTAAAGAAAAATTATTTTTTTCAAACAATGTTGCGTAAAAAGAGGTTATTGACTGAACGTGAATGATAGGAAATGACGTAAATTACTTTAGGTCTGCTTAGCTGATAATGGCTTCCAAACGTTTGAGTAGCTTTTGTGTATACCACTTACTTTTTGGCAGATGCTTAGATTTTAGAGCGCTTCAGCTGACTGTTGCATCTGAGTGACGTTTCAGTATTCGGCCGCTTGCCTGTACGATAAGCATTATTATGAGTGCAGAAAAAGCATCTCAAACTGGCTAGAAGCAAAAACTTACGAGGAAGTAGAGGAACTATTGGAATAATACCTATGTATACTGTTTCCAACCTAAAAACTTTAGTGTTAAATATGTGTACCTCTTATCCTTATTCTTATAAGTATAATTATATGTATACAAAACCTAATTAGAGGAAACTGCGGTTAATACCGCATCAACCGATCCCAAGATAATGTTATCGTAGGGCTAATTTAGGATCACACATACTCACACAAAATCTTTAACACACAACTCATTACATACACGTGTCTTTTGTATTGTATCTTATTTTTATAAGTAGCTTTTGCCTGCGACTTCGCCCGCGTAAATTTAGTATGTGATTTGGTTTATAATGCTACAACTTGTGTTTTTATGTATCTTTCTAGTTAAGGAGGAGCGGGGTCTCCTAACACAGGCTTTTGATGTCTAAAAGGAGGCCCCATCCATTATAAGTAAAACTGTACTTTGTTACTGAAATAAATACATTTTTATTTTTATTATTTATTTTTACCTTGCTCTTCCAACTGAGCTATCGCATTTCAATCCTGCACATCGAAAATCTTCACCATATCCAATTTCTATTGAAACGCATTAGGCATGCGTAACCTAACACCAATACCCACTATACGAGTAAGGTATTTGATTTAACCCATATTCGATGAAGTTGAAAATCAATCAAAGTGTAGGAAGCCATCAATATTTATTTTTGGATTTTTGAGCATCTCAGATGCAATATTAGTACTAAAGTACTCATATAGAAATAAGATATGGTGAAAAAATTCCATGCGAGCAGGACTTGAACCCGCGACCAGGTCTTTATACAACCTTGCTCTTCCAACTGAGCTATCGCATTTCAATCCTGCACATCGAAAATCTTGAAAAAAAAAAAAAAAAAAATTGATGGCTTCCTACACTTTAATTGATTTTCAACTTCATCGAATATGGGTTAAATCAAATACCTTACTCGTATAGTGGGTATTGGTGTTAGGTTACGCATGCCTAATGCGTTTCAATAGAAATTGGATATGGTGAAGATTTTCGATGGCAGGATTGAAATGCGATAGCTCAGTTGGAAGAGCAAGGTTGTATAAAGACCTGGTCGCGGGTTCAAGTCCTGCTCGCATGGAATTTTTTCACCATATCTTATTTCTATATGAGAGTACTTTAGTACTAATATTGCATCTGAGATGCTCAAAAATCCAAAAATAAATATTGATGGCTTCCTACACTTTAATTGATTTTCAACTTCATCGAATATGGGTTAAATCAAATACCTTACTCGTATAGTGGGTATTGGTGTTAGGTTACGCATGCCTAATGCGTTTCAATAGAAATTGGATATGGTGAAGATTTTCGATGTGCAGGATTGAAATGCGATAGCTCAGTTGGAAGAGCAAGGTTGTATAAAGACTTGGTCGCGGGTTCAAGTCCTGCTCGACATGGAATTTTTCACCATATCTTATTTCGATTTGAGAGTACTTTAGTACTAATATTGCATCTGAGATGCTCAAAAATCCAAAAATAAATATTGATGGCTTCCTACACTTTAATTGATTTTCAACTTCATCGAATATGTGTTAAATCAAATACCTTACTCGTATAGTGGGTATTGGTGTTAGGTTACGCATGCCTAATGCGTTTCAATAGAAATTGGATATGGTGAAGATTTTCGATGTGCAGGATTGAAATGCGATAGCTCAGTTGGAAGAGCAAGGTTGTATAAAGACCTGGTCGCGGGTTCAAGTCCTGCTCGCATGGATTTTTTTCACCATATCTTATTTCTATATGAGAGTACTTTAGTACTAATATTGCATCTGAGATGCTCAAAAATCCAAAAATAAATATTGATGGCTTCCTACACTTTGATTGATTTTCAACTTCATCGAATATGGGTTAAAGCAAATACCTTACTCGTATAGTGGGTATTGGTGTTAGGTTACGCATGCCTAATGCGTTTCAATAGAAATTGGATATGTCTTCTGTTCTGTTCTGTTCTGTGCCCTCCCAGCCAGTGGTTAAACTGCAAGAGTTTAGGGCTGGGTCCACCTCTGAGGGGTGCACTTTCTACGAGAGAGCTGAGCCTGGACGTTATGTACATTCTCGTTCTCGTGCCGTGGAGGAGTGCTCCACTCAGACGTGAATCCCTAATCCCCAGCTCGAGAAACCAGTTGGGCACGTAGACGAGATTGGGAATGTGGGGCGGGGCAGCCAGGATAGGAGTGATGGGATGTTTTTAGAACCGACCGAATTCCAGCATCAAATCAGTATGGGGAAGATAGATACTATACTTGGTGTGTAATATATATATGGAAGGGAAATAGGCTGCGATGATGTTATGTGTGTCCAAGTCTTCATGTTGTTGTTCCCCTGCACCTCAATTCTGCTATTTATTAACCGAAACGGATCGACTGCGGTTCGCCTTCGTTACAGTTGCGTATGTAAAAGCAAACGGTATTCCAGTAACTTTACGTTGGCAGCTGAAACCCAAACGAAACACAAACGGTTGGTTAGAGAGCCGGTTATGGAGGGCTTATGGTGTGGCAACTCAAAAAATTTTTAGTTGGGCGTACATTGCTGCTTTTGTAAGGCAAGATTCCAAGATTTTTGGCTGTATGACATGAGTATCTTTGCTCAGTGTCAAAAAACTGTACGCTTAGTTCGATTTGACATTGACACGACAGGTTTGTTTTGTTTTGATTTCGCGACGAAGCGCCAAGTATGTTTTATTATTATAAATTATTGTTAGTTTCAACACAACCAAACACAACATAAATACGATGTTTGTCCTACTGCTGAGACGGATCTGTGTTCATTCAAAGAGGTTCGGGCTATAGGCCCCCACCACCTACTTCGTACTTATAGGTACATACATTAAATTTATCAACTTTGAATTTTATCTTGTAACGTTAGTACATAATATCTCGATGTCTTGTAATATTTTCTTTTATTCATCTTAATATAAATTTTCTATCGTAGATAAAAATGTCACATAACTCTTCCGCACAAGCTAACGGTAGCAGAAGGATAACTTCTATTCGGCAGTTTTCTAGTCCGGGCAATGTCCTGAAGCTACGCTCTCAACATCATATCCCAAGCTAAATATGAGCTCATTATTTCTGCAAGAGTACAAATATGACTGCTAGGTTATTAAAGAAACTGAAATGTTAACAGTTGTAAAACCAAATTTTCACAAAATTCGCAAGCTAAAGCTACTAATTTGCTGCCGATACAAAACCGCATATTTTGACAATTCAACCAACGCAGAACCGTAGCGTTTCGGCCGTACCAACTGTCAAAAACTTATCAGAATACGAAATAATTGCTGATCCGGTAACGAAACGTTACGTGTCCTTTACCAGAATACGACAACCAAACCGTTTCGGCTGCGTAACCAATGCGTTACGGCTTCGTTTTGACAAATTGTTAGTAGAATACCAAAAGTTGTTTCCAATGCGTTTCAGATCCGTTTCGGCTTAAAATAAAATAGCAGAATTGGGGTGCTGGTTGAAGGCCGAGCCGCATGCAGAACTCGCTGATGTCCTCGCGCCGATGCGAGGCCGAAGGCCGAGCTAATGATGTCATCGCTTATGTCCGCGCCGCGCCGATGCGAGGCCGAAGGCCGAGCTAATGATGTCATCGCTTATGTCCACGCCGCGCCGATGCGAGGCCGAAGGCCGAGCTAATGATGTCATCGCTTATGTCCACGCCGCGCCGATGCGAGGCCGAAGGCCGAGCTAATGATGTCATCGCTTATGTCCACGCCGCGCCGATGCGAGGCCGAAGGCCGAGCTAATGATGTCATCGCTTATGTCCACGCCGCGCCGATGCGAGGCCGAAGGCCGAGCTAATGATGTCATCGCTTATGTCCGCGCCGCGCCGATGCGAGGCCGAAGGCCGAGCTAATGATGTCATCGCTTATGTCCACGCCGCGCCGATGCGAGGCCGAAGGCCGAGCTAATGATGTCATCGCTTATGTCCACGCCGCGCCGATGCGAGGCCGAAGGCCGAGCTAATGATGTCATCGCTTATGTCCACGCCGCGCCGATGCGAGGCCGAAGGCCGAGCTAATGATGTCATCGCTTATGTCCACGCCGCGCCGATGCGAGGCCGAAGGCCGAGTTAGTGATGTCATCGCTTATGTCCGCGCCGCGCCGATGCGAGGCCGAAGGCCGAGCTAATGATGTCATCGCTTATGTCCACGCCGCGCCGATGCGAGGCCGAAGGCCGAGCTAATGATGTCATCGCTTATGTCCCCGCCGCGCCGATGCGAGGCCGAAGGCGCGGCGCAGCCCCTTACGGCGCGGCGCAGCTCCTCTCACGGCGCGACGCAGCTCCTCCCACGGCGCGACGCAGCCCCTCCCACGGCGCGGCGCAGCCACTCTCACGGCGCGGCGCAGCTCCTCTCACGGCGCGGCGCAGCCCCTCATGGCGCGGCGCAGCTCCTCTCACGGCGCGACGCAGCTCCTCCCACGGCGCGACGCAGCCCCTCCCACGGCGCGGCGCAGCTTCTCTCACGGCGCGGCGCAGCCCCCCTCACGGTGCGGCGTAGCTCCTCTCACGGCGCGACGCAGCTCCTCCCACGGCGCGACGCAGCCCCTCCCACGGCGCGGCGCAGCTTCTCTCACGGCGCGACGCAGCCCCCCTCACGGTGCGGCGCAGCTCCTCTCACGGCGCGACGCCGCTCCTCCCACGGCGCGACGCAGCCCCTCCCACGGCGCGGCGCAGCTTCTCTCACGGCGCGGCGCAGCCCCCCTCACGGCGCGACGCAGCTCCTCCCACGGCGCGACGCAGCCCCTCCCACGCCGCGGCGCAGCTTCTCTCACGGCGCGGCGCAGCCCCCCTTATGGCGCGGCGCAGCTCCTCTCCACGGCGCGACGCAGCTCCTCCCACGGCGCGACGCAGCCCCTCCCACGGCGCGGCGCAGCTTCTCTCACGGCGCGGCGCAGCTCCCCTCACGGCGCGGCTCCGTTACTGGCGCAGCGTGGCTGGGCATCATGCACGGCATGGCTCTGCTACTAGCACCGCGTAGCTCCACGCCTAGCACGGCGTAACTCTGCACTCTGAACGGCGCGGCTCTGCGCCCCGCACGCCGCAGCTCCGCACCATGCATGGCGCAGCTCTGCACCCTGCACGGCGCGGCTCTGAACTTGCCGTTTTCGAGGAACCGCTGCAAAAGGTTTAAATCCCAGCACAATGAAAGCCACAAACACAAATTTCAAATATGATATGCCTAAACGTATACGTAACAAAGTGCGAGTATATAATTTTCATTTGAAAAGTCCAATCAAATATGGTATGCTTCTAAAATGTAATTAACAATTCTACCCAATTGCACAAATAAACAACAGTAAATTAAAGAATCACAGACAAACATTTGATGTCTGCACAATCAGGCACTTAGTACATAATCCCCTCCTAATAATCCTCCTAATAATCTCTCCTGATCTTTTGGCTAAATTGAAGTTAAACGCACTGATTGCGCCGGTCTTCTTCTCTTAGGGTTACCGAAGAGACTTAGAAGTAAAACTCCTTGAATACTGCTGCTATTTCGTTTATTTTCTTTAAATTTAGAAAATACAGAATAAATGATGTCGACAGTACGGAAATTCACAACGCCATGACGAACGCCCGCGCCGCCAGGACGCCGTGCGATGTCACATCGAAAGCCGCCTTTGCTCCTAAAAATCTGTTTAATGTAATCTGTAAAAACATTTAATACCTCGTTGCCTATGCCTCCTGATATGCAATGGTACGAATTGATTTTTCTAGGCAACCCAATTTTCCTTTGAGCGCTTTCACTAATGAATGAAGACTGGCTTCCGGAGTCCAACAAAGCTTTTAAGGTGTAAATATTGTTATTATTCTTTACCTCAACTAACGCTGAAGTGAGAAGAATTTGACCAGAAGATGTAGCAGACATGGACACGGACGAAGCAGTGCTAGTTGTCGTGCAATCAGCGCTGGGAGTGCTAGAACCAGGTAAGTTGGTATCATTTGTGTCAATATTATTATTTGTAACCATGTTCGACTGGGCAGACGGAGACGGTAATGAATTTTGTTTATGTAGCAAAGTGTTATGTTTTCTGTGACAAATTCGACAACCACCCAGTCTGCATTGAAAGTGTTGATGGCCACAACGAAAACAATTACTACATAATTTCAGAGAGGTAAGTTTAGAGATTCTTTCTGTTATAGGCATAGCTTTAAATACAGAACATTCGTAAGTATAACATATGTTGTTGTTTACAGATTGGACACTGCTTATGAGGCGACGACGAATCGACCGATGCACTATGAAAAGTTTTAGTATTTTTACATTGGGAAGACTATGCCGTTTTTCATTAGTTATTTTGCTAGCATTTAACATTTCCAGAATAGTAGTGCGTTGTCGGGGAAATGAATAAAATTCCTCCAAGGTAGGGGAATCCATGCTACTCCTAAATTCCTCCCGCTTTCTAGTAGTAACACTGTCCAATTTCTTCGATGCCATATATATGATGAGCGTGTCCCACTTATCAGTAGGCTCGCCTAAAGAATTCAAGGCATTTAAATTTTTAGACAAAGTGTCAATCAAATGACGAATACCACTGTTTGATTCTTTATTCAGTGGTTGAATTGAAAATAAACATTTGATATGTTCATTAATTAAAAATACGTTTGTTGTCGTAACGATCACGGAGCAAATTCCATGCAATTATGTAATTGTCTGCTGACATTGTAACGGAACCTATGACAGAACTAGCTGGCCCATCTAAATACGATTTAAGGTAATGAAACTTGTTAATATTGTTTACGGTTTCGTTCTCATGTATTAATGACTCTGACTGATCTGAGGATCACCGTTGAATGGATTGATTTTAATGTAAGGCAATTTCACATTCGTACATTTAGAAGTGTTAGACGAAGCCTCCACTTTATCTTGATTTTCGAAACATTCTAACAATGACTGAGCCCGTGCAATTAAATTAAAGAATGCGTTTTCAGTAATTTCGCGCTCCATCATTTGTTTATTATCATTGTCTTCGTCTAACACTTCTATCTGCGACTGAGTGTCCTCAAAGCTGCACGAAAGGTCACGCATTTTATTGCAACGCAAACGAAGTTCGTTTATTTTAACTGCATCTGTTTCTTTGCATTCCAACAAAGGTGATAAATACCGTTCAAATAACGTTAATCGTGACCTAATGTGGCCTCTCTGTTTAATAAGATCCCTTAAATCACTCATTTTGTCGACGAAAAACGCAACTTCAATCAATTCAATGAAATAAGCGAAAGTAGTTGAATCAGACATAAAGTAAACAGGTACGTTACGTGCGCGATGATAACAAACTGGTTTTGTAGCCAAGTAGCCGGTCGTTCGGCGTCAGCTGCCCGCTGCTGCCTTATCACAGGGAAGCAGATCCTCCGCGAACTTTAGCAGTCTAGGTTTCCGACTGCTGTATGCACCTGGAATATTCGGCAGGTAATGTAAGGACTACGTTCAAAAATGGAGCTAAAAGTTGAGGACACTAATAATTGCAAATCATTGCCAAACAAAAGATTGATAAATTTGGTTGAAAAATAAGGAAATGTTGATTTATATTTCTACTATTGATTTCGTTACAACTACGTTTAATAAACACTTAATCACTGTTATTAGTAGAAAATATTTAGTGATTAACGTGAATTTTACGAAAAACGTTGAATTTTATTATTTTTTATTTTTTATATGAGGGTTGTCTTACTTTTGTATGCACAAAATTGAATAACTTTATTCACACAAATTAAAGCAAGTATAATTAGCAAGTTGTTTTTCTACATTCTCACCATAGTAGTATAATATTGGGCATTCTAAATCACTTCTGTTCATTCAGGCTCGCACAGCTCGCCTTCATTCACATCCGTGATTTAGAATACCCAATATTATACCTTCATTGGGAATTCTAAATCACTTCTTTTCATTTAGGTTTGCTCAATATTACACGTTCAGAGAGTTTTACATTCTTAGCGGTTAACAGGATGTAATTCATTAAACACTTTCAAACTTTCAATTGAGCCTGTGTTGTCCAGATGATAAAGTAGATGTTTCTCGCCTTCTACCTAAACTAGGTGTTCGTTGTTACTTATTTGCGATCCCTGATCAGATTAAATTTAAAAAAGCAAAACAGGCGCGCGCTTTTCGAGCCCTCCTCGAGGTTGAATTTTAGGCTTTCGGTTTCGATGGAGGGGCTCTCAAGAGCGCTTCCCGTTTTTGTTCTTAACGACACCTGAATAGGCAAGAACAGACAGACACCTGAATAGGCAAGATCAGACAGACACCTGAATAGGCAGATAGGAAAGAGTAGAGGTCGCATTGGAAAGTCCCGATGGGGGCAGGTCCGTCCAACAGCAACATATCTCCCGCTCTGTTCGCTTTACAATGTAAACTGTGCCCCATGTGCCGTAACACCACAGATACAAAGCATCGCTACTTAGAGTCCCGGCTACTATAGGCAAACATTTTGTATATATATTAACAAAAGCTAAAAACTTTAACACCGCGATTCAGAAAAACAACTTAAACATAATTGAAAAACTTGATATCTAGTATTAAATATTATAAACGTAAGTCATGTATTCCCTTGCACCAAATGCATGAAATAAAATTGTACCTACTCGTGATCGAATTCGCGTCACAGTCACGTCATCGCGATTACTCATACTCGTAAGTCGGCAGTCATTACCTATGTTCTAGGTATTTCATCATTTTAATCAGTTCAGTGTATTTTTTCTTGTCCATTTATCATCCCTTTTAGATATTCTTCAACCGCGATTCATTCGTTACATACAAATATTTCATATGCCAATATATACGTTTTTTCAAATTTAGTCAACAGTTGACAAATTTGAATCAACCTATTATTATGGGAACACTGATTAGTTATTTTTCAGTCAAGCCGATTAAGGAAACCGTTTTCGGCTTTACCGATAAATTACCGTTCCTATGTTAATAGTCATAACACATACATACATACATATTATCACGCCTTTTTCCCGTGGCAGAGACTAGCGATTTCCATAAAGTCATGTTTGAACTAAATTATATTAAAATTATACTGAAAGCAATGAAGGCAAAAGCAGGTAAGATTTTTATTATTTTATGATTTTTGATTATAAGTATATAATAAAAATCTAAATAAGCTAAATATTAATAACACAACAACGCCATCTAGTACATTAATTATGAACAAAGACTAGCGACATCTACCCTTTTGGTCCTTAACTAATAAATAATATTTATCATTCATATTGATTTCTTTGACATAGGTTAGACCTTTTATTTGCTAGATGGCGTTTATCCAAATTTATAATAAGGTAATCATTGATTTGTGACACTGTCTTTGGTTGGTATAAACTAAAGCACCTGTACAATACTGTACATTCAAGAACTATCGAATATATTCTTTTTATACTGTTGAGCATCTCAACACATGTTTTAACTAAATTATATTAAAATTATAGGTACTGAAAGCAATGAAGGCAAATGAAGTATTAAGATTTTTATTGTTTTATGATTTTTGATGATTAAGTATATAATAAAAAATCTAAACAAGCTAAATATTAAAAAATAAAAAACACGACTGTCAAATATAGATTTGCCTATTCCGAAGATAATAACTTTAATCGGTAAAAAAACCGGTGCCTTTGTCACTCGGAGGAATACAAGGAATCTAAAAATACCTCTCACATAAAAATCTGTTAAAACATTCAGGACTTATGGGGGAATAAAGAAACTTACATACATAAAAACATACATACATGAACCCTGAAAACATAACACTCCTTTTTGGTCAGACGTGTAAAAAGAGTTTTAAATAATTAACTAATTAACTATTACATTAAAATATAGGTGCGCGATGCGCGTGTAACCGAAATAATTACTTCAATCGTTTCGAAATATCCGTTGCGAACCAAACGTATGTTCGGCTCATCAAAATTGCAAACGAAGCAAACTTGCTACTAACATTGTTTACCCAACTGCAAAGGAAGGATTATGTTTTACGCGCGTATCGTGTATATATGTTTGTATGTAACATCCTTTATTACATCATATCTTTTAAACGGCGGGGTGGATTTCCACTTGCGTTTTGGACGCTGTTTTTGGACCAGTGGGTAACCTTAGCTATAATTAATTTTTGACGTCAACTAACTAGTCTACTCGTAGTATATGACGATTCAGGTTCAGGATAGGATTTTAAAATTGTTTTTTTTTTGTTAATTTGAGTTTATAGGAAGTTTATTGTTAACTTCTGTTTTAATTTGTTTTTTTTTAATTTTTATAAATTACTACTTTTATGTTATTTATGTTGTCATAAAGACTATTTCTCACATGTTGTTAACAAACAACGCCATCTAGTACATTAATTATAAACAAAGACTAGCGACATCTACCCTTTTAGTCCTTTAACTAATAAATATTATTTATCATTCATATTGATATCTTTGACATTACTTATTATTTTTCCGTCAAGCCGACTAAGGGTGCCGTTTTCGGCATGACCGATAAATGACCACATTTATGTTAATAGTCATAAAGTCTATTTCTGACATGTTGTTAACACAACACCGCCATCTAGTACATTAATTATGAACAAAGACTAGCGACATCTACCCTTTTGGTCCTTAACGAATAAATAATATTTATCATTCATATTGATTTCTTTGACATACTCTAACTTGTTATTTTTCAGTCAAGTCGACTAAGGGAGCCGTTTTCGGCATGACCGATAAATTACCACTTTTATGTTAATAGTCATAAAGTATATTTCTCACATGTTGTTAACACATCAACGCCATCTAGTACATTAATTATGAACAAAGACTAGCGACATCTACCCTTTTGGTTCTTAACTAATAAACAATATTTATCATTCATATTGATTTCTTTGAGACATAGGTTAGTGCTTTGTACAACCTTTATTTGCTAGATAGCGTTTATCCAAATTTATAATAAGGTAATTATTGATTTGTGACACTCTCTTTGGTTGGTATAAACTAAAGCACCTTCACAATACTGTACATTCAAGAGCTATAGAATATATTCTTCTATACTGTTAAACATCTCAACACATGTTTGAACTAAATTACATTAAACTACCAGGTTATTTTAAGGATGAGTTACAAGGACAAATTTTGGTAGAATTCGTAGGATTGCGCTCCAAGATGTAGTGTCCATCAGAATGTCCGGTCACTAAACGTATATTCCATTGAACGTACCTATGCCTAAACATTGCTTCCTTATTGCTTCTCTTTGTTTCCGATTAAAAAAGAATTGCTTCCATCGTAAATTAGAAGAAATAAAATATTTTTGGGTGACTGTTCATTCTGACATCTGAATGGCCGGTCACCTAGTCGTAGTATCTTTGCTGCGTGGAATTCATAAAATCTTCTTAAGCCAATAATTACTGCCCATTTGTTTCCTTTAAACGTAGTATACGTGATTTTGAAATTATGACGAAAAACAAAATAAAATTATTTCGCCTCCAGTTCCTGGCAAAATTATAACAGCAATAATGCTCAAGTTCCACATTGCTGGTTTTTAAAAATCTTCTAACGGTACTAAGAATTTTCTTCCCTTTTTCATTATTAATAATAATAAATAAACAAATGCAAGTAATAGTAACTACAGCAATGTGAACGTCTAACACACGACTCAATACAACGGTTTGATGTAAAATATGTATCTACCCTCCCTTAACACTTCACTGGACACTTATAAATGCTTTACCAACTAATCTATATTACATATAATTAATAAAACAGTAAAAATATTTTGTCTGTAGGTACATTTAGTATTTTTTACTGAAATGGATAGAGGGACACTTAAAAAGAATAATAGAAAGCAAAGAAATTGTCTGTCTGTCTGTCTGTAGCATGTACGCGTTTCACGCAAAAACTACTGAACGGATTTGAATAAAACTTTTTTTGTTGTATAGCTATTAAGCCTGGGCAACATATAGGCTATAATTGATTTTGAAAACTGGAACACCTGATGAAGAACCTCAACAGAACAGCTAAACTATTACATATATGGAAATGGCGCCTTAGCAAAAGTCGTTCAACCTGATGAGCATTTTCAGCTGACGTATAAAAATTTAAGATTATGGAACATCTGATGAAGAACTCCAAGAGACCTGCTACTCTATAAAATAAATGGAAATGGGGCCTTAGCAAAAGTCGTTCAACCTGATGAGCATTTTCTACTGAAGTATAAATAAACAGGACACGGGATAGAACAAAGAGGGACTCGGGGTGGGAGTGGTGGTACATGGGAAATTTTAGATAACGAGCAGACGAAGATCGTTTATTGAATGACATATCACTTTTGATTCATTTTAACACCGCGACTGTACTACGAGTACCTAATATATTCCCGCGGGACACGGGATAACTAAATGGCTGAAATTTTGAGTACTAGAGTTTAGGTTACTACAGTTTGGATTTGGAACACAAAAAGATTTTTCATCTAAGCGAAACTCACGCGGGCGAAGCCGCGGGTAACAGCTAGTAAGAAATAAATTAATATAAACATACCGCGTTGCATTATATAATGTTAAAAAACTGCTGTTTAAAAAATTAATAAGTACATATATTATATTTAATTATTTCGTATCATAAGTTCATAACTGTACGAAACAAGAAATAACGCTACCTTTTCTTAAAAACCAGCAATATGGAACTTGAGCATTATTGCTGTTATAATTTTGCCAGGAACTGGAGGCGAAATAATTTTATTTTGTTTTCCGTCATAATTTCAAAATCACGTATACTACGTTTGAAGGAAACAAATGGGCAGCAATTATTGGCTTAAAACGATTTTATAAATTCCACGCAGCAAAGACACTACGACTAGGTGACCGGCCATTCACATGTCAGAATGAACAGTCACCCAAAAATATTTTATTTCTTCTAATTATTACGATGGAAGCAATTCTTTTTTAATCGGAAGCAAAAAGAAGCAATAAGGAAGCAATGTTTAGGCATACGTTCAATGTAATATACGTTTAGTGACCGGACATTCTGATGGACACAAGATGTATTGTATTAAAACAGAAAATACTATCGTAAAAAAGCTAAAGGTGTTAAAAAGCCCGTGGTTCGTGACTTATCGTTACAGAATTATCATAACGTGTTATTCAACGATACTACTATTCGTAGGAATAATACATTACTTAAATCTAAAAAACATGAAGTTTTTACACAAACGATAAAATAATAAAGTTGTTTTATCAAACTCAGATGATAAACGTTTAATTTGCAATGATAAAATCTTTACAATTTTATGGGGGCATAATAAAATAGACTTTTAACTTTTTTGTTCTACACTTTAGTGATTTCTATTTATATAAAACTTATAAAAATGGTTGTAACTTTAATTGTTTAAGTCATAAAAACTTTTGTGCATTAAAAAATGTTATTTGTATTAAGAAATAGTATTTAGAAAATACTTTGTTGTATATTTAAAATAAATATTATAAGATCAGTTATTGTTTTTTCTTTTATTTATTTATAACCTTACCGTAATCAGATTTTTACCGGTCCGCATTCATAGTCATAATTAGTTGCTACATTTTTCCGAGTTGACCTGAATTAAGCATATTATTTTACTTCACGCGAATCATCACGTGTACATACAACGTGTTTAAATGTATATGAATAGAAATCCTACTTCCTACTAATTCTACTAATATTATAAATGCGAAAGTTTGGATGGAGTTTGTGAGGATGTTTTGTTACTCAATCACGCAAAATCTTCTGGACGGGTTTCTGATGAAATTTGGTATACGGGTAGAAAAATACTGGAAATAGCACATAGGGTACTTTATATCCCGAAATTCCCACGGGAGAAAAGCCCCGGGGCGCGGCATAGTAATAAATAAAATTATATGATTTTTGTACACATTTATTACAAACTATAATGTTAAATAAAATACATTAAGAATATATTAAACAAACAAAACCCAAAACCATTTCATATTTTATTATAAGTAGTACATGTAAAATATAGTTTCAGTACTATTTTCAAACACTATTTAGAAATAAAACAGCGTAATTATAATTTACTAAACATTTATTTTGGTTTTATTATAATTTTCTTTACACCATTGATACAAACAATATGCATTTTTATAAGCACACATATCTTTGTGATAAATACAGGATTGAATGTGCGAACAATAACCATCATACAATATTTCAAAATGAGGGCAGCCAAACTCTTCTAAATCATACACATTACTAGTGTTTAACATATTTTTCAGCAACACAACTTTATCAGTACCCTTAGCTAATATATTTTTATTTAAAAAAAAATTCTTAATACTTTTTTTATAATTTCTATATGGCACAAAACCTTGATTCCACAAAAATTCTCCGTCCACAACATCACTCACTATGTACTGAGCACTAACAAGAGTATTGTCTGTATCCAACGTTTCTGGAGGCAATGAAATACTACTTCAAGAATGAAATTATATCTACAGTTACTAGTAATACATAGTAAAAGTTACACAATAAAAAAAATTACATACTTACATAGATTTAATAAGTATATTTTTTCAAATAACAAAATTTTAAATAACTTACTATTAAATTTATACATATTTATTTTCATTACATATGTTTTTGCAAATTTTGTGAACTATATTTTCAGTCATTGTTAAAATTTCATCCACAACATCACTCACTATGTACTGAGCACTAACAAGAGTATTGTCTGTATCCAACGTTTCTGGAGGCAATGAAATACTACTTCAAGAATGAAATTATATCTACAGTTACTAGTAATACATAGTAAAAGTTACACAATAAAAAAAAATACATACTTACATAATTAAACAAATAAAGATTTAATAAGTATATATTTTTCAAATAACAAAATTTTAAACAACTTACTATTAAATTTATACATATGTATTTTCATCACATATGTTTTTGCAAATTTTGCGAACTATATTTTCAGTCATTGTTAAAATTTCGTCCACAACATCACTCACTATGTACTGAGCACTAACAAGAGTATTGTCTGTATCCAACGTTTCTGGAGGCAATGAAATACAACTTCAAGAATGAAATTATATCTACAGTTACTAGTAATACATAGTAAAAGTTACACAATAAAAAAAAATTACATACTTACATAGATTTAATAAGTATATTTTTTCAAATAACAAAATTTTAAACAACTTACTATTAAATTTATACATATTTATTTTCATTACATATGTTTTTGCAAGTTTTGTGAACTATATTTTCAGTCATTGTTAAAATTTCATCCACAACATCACTCACTATGTACTGAGCACTAACAAGAGTATTGTCTGTATCCAACGTTTCTGGAGGCAATGAAATACTACTTCAAGAATGAAATTATATCAACAGTTACTAGTAATACATAGTAAAAGTTACACAATAAAAAAAATACATACTTACATAATTAAACAAATAAAGATTTAATATATATTTTTCAAATAACAAAATTTTAAACAACTTACTATTAAATGTATACATATGGATTTTCATCACATATGTTTTTGCAAATTTTGCGAACTATATTTTCAGTCATTGTTAAAATTTCGTCCACAACATCACTCACTATGTACTGAGCACTAACAAGAGTATTGTCTGTATCCAACGTTTCTGGAGGCAATGAAATACTACTTCAAGAATGAAATTATATCTACAGTTACTAGTAATACATAGTAAAAGTTACACAATAAAAAAAATTACATAGTTACTTACATAATTAAACAAATAAAGATTTAATATATTTTTTCAAATAAAAAAATTTTAAACAACTTACTATTAAATTTATACATATGTATTTTCATCACATATGTTTTTGCAAATTTTGTGAACTATATTTTCAGTCATTGTTAAAATTTCGTCCACAACATCACTCACTATGTACTGAGCACTAACAAGAGTATTGTCTGTATCCAACGTTTCTGGAGGCAATAGATCGAGAATCTCAATTTTGATGAGTCTATACGCTCTTTTGTTTGCCTTAGTTTTCACAAATGAAGCAGGCACTAATGCTGGCAACTTTGTCACTTGCCTTTTTCGCTGCGCTGGGCATTTTCTCTTGGCCTTTTCCCTTGCTTGATCCTGGGCAGCCGCGGTGACATTAGGTACTTCCTCAACTTCGTTGTCACTGAAGTCATCGAGCCGTTGCGCGTTTTGAAACCACAAGTGTGAAGGATCCATTTACTGAAGAAAAAAACTGATTAAGTAATGCTATTTGACAATGAAATATTTTTTTATTCTACTGAAAGAAATAATAGATAATAGTATTTGTACTAAGTAGGTAGATACTTACATTTTTGTTGAATGTAATAAGGATGACTAAATGTCTACGTATCACACAACACAACGCACACGTGAAGGATAAGTGACAAATGAACGTTCGTTTGAGCGCGATACAATAGGTTATATGCACAGATTTACATTAGGCTAGATACCGCAAGTTTGTTCGATAGTATGAAAACCGAGTGCCATTATTTTCTACCTACGATGACGTCACGCCAGTCATTTTCTCTTCATTTTCTCTTATTATTATTTTAGTGATGAGCGCAACATAAACGCGAATGAAGGCTTACTGAGTAGCAAGCGCGTGATTTTTGTCCATTGGACATACGCCGGGCACGCTTTGACATACTGTTTGCGGAATCTAGAGTATATCAAAATCTGTGGTCACATGTTACTTTTTGCTTAAATCGATTGAATTAAACAACGTGAATTTTAATTTTGATGAGCCGATCGTATGCAGTGGATATTTCGAAACAATTGAAATATTTTTTGGATTACACGTGCACCCAAATGTAATACTTAATAATTTAAAACTTTTTTTTTTAGTTTTTATTATATACTTCCGTACATAATTATAATCATCAAAAATCATAAAACAATAAAAATCTTAATACTTCATTTGCCTTCATTGCTTTCAGTACCTATAATTTTAATATAATTTAGTTCAAACATGTGTTAAAATGCTCAACAGTATAGAAGAATATATTCGATAGCTCTTGAATGTACAGTATTGTATAGGTGCTTTATTTTATACCAACCAAAGAGAGTGTCACAATTCAATAATTACCTTATTATAAATTTGGATAAACGCCATCTAGCAGCTAGCAAGCTCTAACCTATGTCAAAGCAATTAATATGAATGATAAATATTATTTGTTAGTTAAGGACCAAAAGGTTAGATGTCGCTAGTCTTTGTTCATAATTAATGTACTAGATGGCTTTGTTGTGTTAACAACATGTGAGAAATAGACTTTATGACTATTAACATAAAAGTGGTAATTTATCGGTCATCCCGAAAACGGCTCCCTTAATCGACTTGACTGTAAAATAACAAGTTAGTGTACGTGAAAGAAATCAATATGAATGATAAATATTATTTATTAGTTAAGGACCAAAAGGGTAGATGTCGCTAGTCTTTGTTCATAATTAATGTACTAGATGACGGTGTTGTGTTAACAACATGTCAGAAATAGACTTTATGACTATTAACATAAAAGTGGTAATTTATCGGTCATGCCGAAAACGGCTACCTTAGTCGACTTGACTGAAAAATAACAAGTTAGTGTATGTCAAAGAAATCAATATGAATGATAAATATTATTTATTAGTTAAGGACCAAAAAGGTAGATGTTGCTAGTCTTTGTTCATAATTAATGTACTAGATGGCGGTGTTGTGTTAACAACATGTCAGAAATAGACTTATGACTATTAACATAAAGTGGTCATTTATCAGTCATGTTGAAAACAGCACCCTTAGTCAGCTTGACAGCAAAATAACAAGTTATATCAAAGAAATCAATATGAATGATAAATATTATTTACATATTAGTTAAAGGACTAAAAGGGTAGATGTCGCTAGTCTTTGTTCATAATAAATGTACTAGATGGCGTAGTTTGTTAACAACATGTGAGAAATAGACTTTATGACTATTAACATTAAAGTGGTAATTAATAAAAAAAATTAAAACAGAAGTTAAAGAAGGGTGGATTTGTTTGGTTTTTTGCCAGGAATCAGAAAGAATTGTTTAGTATATAAATCATGAAGAGGTAACAAAAAAAGTCACTTTCGCATTTATAATATTATTATGTGTTTATTTAAATGAAGCCAACGTAGGTTCTACACTTTCAAATAACACGCTAGTGTCCCTAATTAGTCGCTGCAACAGCTTCCACTGCGTTGAGTCTTCATCCAGAAGACAGCAGAGCCGAAGCAGCGCCTTCTTCCAGCGTTCTTCGGGAGCAGTAGACTCGACGTCGCTGCGATGGTACACCCTGAGCTCCAGGTAAAAATTCCCATCGGTGGCAGTCGACCGCCGCAGTGTGCCCGCGCTGACCCGCTTCGCCAGATATGATGGTAGACTGGCGCGTACTGGTTTCAGGGAGGCGTGGGCCTCGTCGTCGGTGTGTAAACCGAAGAGGGTGTCTACTGTCCTGACTACTTGCTGTCTGAAAATAAAAAAAAAAACATAACACAATCAATACTTATTAATTTTTATCTTTAAATATTTCATTATCATGAATTTGGAATGAATATAGTTTAGTTATAATATAGATGTATATGGGATGTATTATTCCTACTACCTTGTCGGGGATTGAACCCAGGTCCTTTTTATAGAAGCACACACATTACTCTAGACATAAATTATTCAGATAAAATTAAATAGAATTAATAAGACCCTCACTAATAGCACTTTGAATTCAGTACAAAGCTATAATATTTGCTATCATATGATTACTTTGATAAGGAGTCAGCCGTAGATTTTCGTTTTGCTGGTTGCTTCTTCCCCCTGCCGCTCTTCGGAGCAGGTGCGAAGTCCTCAAACTCTGACTCAGACCTGTAATAAATAAATATATGTAACAAAAAATGAAACATAAATTCAGTACATATCAGTAATATTTCCTATCACAACTGGCTCTTTAAATTAAAACTTATACTCACTTTGAAAATAGGTCACCCGACGGTTTTCTCTTTCTATTATTTACCTTACCGCTTTTTCGAGCGGATGCGAATTCCTCAAACTCTGAATCAGACCTGAAATAATGTAATAAATAATATAAACAAAATATAAATTACAGTTTAACCTGGTAGTAGGTACCTAATAACAAAATAAAGAGGGATAATGTAAGTCGTGCCTATGGCTTTTTTCAGGTTGTGTTATATTATAATATAGCAATGATGTTATTCATACCTATCTGAGGAAGAATCTAAGTATAAGGATAAAGACAGGAAAGGAATGTAAAAATTTAAAAAACTTAATTATACTAACATTGCTTATATTCTGCCGCGGTCTGGTACAATCGTGAATTCCAATTTGCACTGGTGCAAGGCTAAAACTACTTGCGCTGGTTCAGAGCTGGAATACCACTTGCGCTTCTGCAAGGCTGAAACCACTTGCGTTGGTTCAGAACTGGAGTTCCACTTGCGCTGGTGCAAGGATCACCCAATGAAGCCGAAGATAATGAATGTGAAGACACTATAGAGGTTTTATACAAAAATAATAAAGGTTCGTAAGCAATTTGCAAATTAGGATTCCGTAGGCGAATATCGAAAACGTTTAAACGTTTTTAATATGATACTTGTTATTTTTTGTAATCAAATATCTTTATAAAGAGGTTTGTTGAAATATATAGGTATAATAAAAGTTGAATTATGTTATAAAGACAAAAGTTAAAATAAATTAGTGATATACGGGCCCCTTCGTTTAAATAATTAATTACAGAGCATTCATTTTTTTCCTGAATAAGCATTGTCAAATACAATGCGAAGTTAGAAATATTTTATCAAATAAGAGTGTCGAAATTGACGAATATAATAAAGTTAACCCTACGGCTTTGCTTGTAATTTCTTATATTTTGATTAACTTCTTTGTATGCCTAATTTATTTCTATAAACTTAATATACCTACTTATATATGACTAAATTTTATAAATTCACAAGAAACTCGTTTTCCAATGCCTAAGGCGAAAGTTAGTTACTCCAACAGCTGTTCTTACCATAGGTGTATTATCTCCAATAAAAATAAGGTTCATGTCTAGGAGCACGAAGTAACAAAGGGCAAGGTTAAAAAAATAAAAGTTAAAACAAAAGTTAACAAAAAACTTCCTATAAACTCAAATAATTAAAAAAATGCACTTTTAAAAACCTATCCTGAACCTGAATCGTCGTATACTAGACTAGTTCGTTGACGTCAAAAATTAATTATAGCTAAGGTTACCCACTGGTCCACAAACAGCGTCCAAAACGCAAGTGGAAATCCACCTAATGTGAGGTAATAAAGGATATTACATACAAACATATATACACGATACGCGCGAAAAACATAACTCTTCCTTTGCAGTTGGGTAAAAATAATGTTAGTAGCAAGTTTGCTTCGTTTGCAATTTTGATGAGCCAAACGTAGGCAGCGGATATTTCGAAACGATTGAAGTAATTATTTAGGTTACACGTGCATCGCGCGCCCAAATTTGAGTATAATAGTTAATTATTTAAAACTCTTTTTACACGACTGACCAAAAGGAGTGTCATGTTTTCACGGTTCATGTATGTATGCTTTTATGTATGTAAGTTTCTTTATTCCACCATAAGTCCTGAACGACTTAACAGATTTTGATGTGAGAGCATCGAGATATAATGTGTGAGAGGTATTTTTTGATTCCTTGTGTTCCTCCGAGTGACGTAGGCTATGTGATTTGACAGTCGTGTTTTTTATTTTTTAATAATTAGCTTGTTTAGCTTTTTATTATATATACTTGTAATCAAAAATCATAAAATAATAAAAATCTTAACTGCTGCTAGTTCAAACATGACTATGGAAATTGCTAGTCTCTGCCACGGGAAAAAGGCGTGATAATATGTATGTATGTATGTGTTATGACTATTAACATAGGAACGGTAATTTATCGGTAAAGCCGAAAACGGTTCCCTTAATTGGCTTGACTGAAAAATAACTAATCAGTGTTCCCATAATAATAGGTTGATTCAAATTTGTCAACTGTTGACTAAATTTGAAAAAACGTATATATTGGCATATGAAATATTGTATGTAACGAATGAATCGCGGTTGAAGAATATCTAAAAGGGATGATAAATGGACAAGAAAAAATACACTGAACTGATTAAAATGATGAAATACCTAGAACATAGGTAATGACTGCCGACTTACGAGTATGAGTAATCGCGATGACGTGACTGTGACGCGAATTCGATCACGAGTAGGTACAATTTTATTTCATGCATTTGGTGCAAGGGAATACATGACTTACGTTTATAATATTTAATACTAGATATCAAGTTTTTCAATTATGTTTAAGTTGTTTTTCTGAATCGCGGTGTTAAAGTTTTTAGCTTTGACACAAGCGAACGTGAAATAACAACTTACAATAAATAAATAATAAAATAAATGTAATCGGACTCCTAAATAACATTTTACCAATGATCCGATTTATATTTAATGTTTAGAAGTTGTAAAATACATTAGAAATAACTTCTCCAAAATTTGGAAAAAATTTCAAGAAAAAATGGCCGCCGAGCGCCTAGAATGATAAAAATAAAACATGAAACACGAAGTTTTTTTCCTTGGATCAAGCACACTGAAATAATTTATTTGTCTACGTGTGCTTCAAAAAACAAATTTTAAAGTGCTGCCTTTTTTATTATTAAATCTATGGTGCTGTTGGTGTTGGTGTACGTGAAACGACTTCTCTTTATATGATAAATTTATATGTATTATGCTGTGCCTGTACTCTATGTTTCGACATGCGCTTTTAAAGAGCCATCAAACAGACATTTCGCAATGATATTTTCTACCACCTCATTTATGTTCCTACTTTTTTATACTTAGTTTTATTTTTAGATGTCGTCTGACGATGATTATCAGGACGCGTCATCAGGAGAGGTTCAGGTGAGGTCTGCATCGTCACAGAACTACATTCGGTGTGCCAAGTGCTCCCAGCCCCGTTTCTTTAAAGGACAAAGAGGTCTCAATATTCATGTCTCCAAAGTCCACCACACAAGACCTCTTTGTCCTAATCAAACGCCCACATCTACTCCTCCTCCTCTTCCTCCCCAGTTATCCCTCCACCAAAC
The DNA here is from genome assembly GCA_018467065.1 of Ephestia elutella. Lineage (NCBI taxonomy): Eukaryota > Metazoa > Arthropoda > Insecta > Lepidoptera > Pyralidae > Ephestia > Ephestia elutella. Next base: position 12,142 of record JAEMBS010000070.1, on the reverse strand, counting down.
ACTTTCAAACCTAAAGCAAACCAAACCAATAGTCAAAAGAATCCCCAAAGGTGCCCGTAATGCTGTAGCTTCTTCCCTTTCTTCAGATATAAAAAAGGTTTTTAATGAAAACACCCCCGAGGCTTGGACGCACCTACTCACCTTCCCTTATCGGATTCTCCACGTATCAAGTCATCCACCCACATCTGCTAACCTTACCACCAAAATCAAAATAAATTGTTCAGGGCCACCTCATCTTCCTTTAAATAATGAGGCCGCACTTTTAAAAAATAGAAACACATTACAATACGTGGAGTCTAAGATAAGTGATGGTGATATTAAAGGAGCAGCCAGAATGTTGTTTTCTGATGATGCGGTTGCGCCGAACAACCAGGACACCCTCTCTGCTCTGCGAGACAAGCATCCACCTTCGACCGGATTTGACAACTTTCCTACTCCCCCCGATGATTCAACAGCTTCCCTAGTGGCCGCTGTAGAGAGTGTTCGCACTGCAGTGATGTCCTTTAGGAGTGGTTCCGCCAGTGGTCTTGATGGCTTATCCCCTCAACATTTAAAAGATCTTGTTGGGGGTCAGCTTGGGGTAGTTGGCGAGGCCCTTCTGGTGGACCTTACTGCTTTGGTGAACCTCATGCTGTCTGGAGCGGTTAATAGGGAGGTATGTGATGTTTTGTACGGAGCGAATCTGTGCGCACTTAAAAAAAAGGATGGCGGCATTAGGCCAATTGCAGTTGGGGCGTTCTACCGCCGCCTAACGTCCAAAATATGCTGCAAAGTAATCTCATCCACCCTTGGCGACTACTTTCAACCTATTCAGTTAGGTTTTGGTTCTAAGGGTGGATGTGAAGCCGCCGTTCATTCGCTCCGTACTTTCTTGGATCATCAGGAAGGTGAAGTACTGTTGAAGGTGGACATCAAGAACGCCTTTAATTCAGTGGATAGGGCCGCTTTGCTAACACAGGTCAAAAACAAAATTCCCTTTATTTACAATTATATTTGGCAGTGTTACAGTATAAATTCTAAATTAATGTTTAGAGAAAATCTCTTACTTTCCTGTGTAGGCTGCCAGCAAGGCGATCCTCTAGGGCCTGCTATTTTCAGCTTAGCCATCCACCCAATTTTAGAAAAACTAAATTCAAAATTCAACACTAGGTATTTAGATGACGGTACCCTAGGAGGCCAAGCAGACGCCGTTTTACAAGACTTTCAAACTTTAAAAGATGACTTTAAAAATATTGGCCTAGAATTTAATTTCCAAAAATGTGAAATATTTTATTCAGACACCTTATCTTCCACTCAACGCGAAGAAATCTATACATATAATAAAACAGTAAAAATATTTTGTCTGTACATTTAATATTTTTGACTGAAATGGATAGAGAGAGACCTAAAAAGAACAATAGAAAGCAAAAAAAATTTTTTGGAATTTCTTGTCTGTCTGTCTGTCTGTCTGTCTGTCTGTCTGTCTGTCTGTCTGTCTGTATGTATGTACGCGTTTCACGCAAAAACTACTGGACGGATTTGAATGAAACTTTTTTTGTTGTATAGCTATTAAGCCTGGGCAACATATAGGCTATAATTCATTTTGAAAACTGGAACACCTGATGAAGAACCATAACGGAACAGCTAAACTATAAGTAATATGGAAATGGTGCCTTAACAAAAATCGTTCAACCTGATGAGCATTTTCTGCCGACGTATAAAAATTGAAGATCTGGAACATCTGATGAAAAGCTCCAAGAGACCAGCTACACTATAACAAATATGGAAATGGCGCCTTAGCAAAAATCGTTCAACCTGATGAGCATTTTCTGCTGACGTATAAAAATTGAACATCTGGAACATCTGATGAAAAGCTCCAAGAGAGATTTTTCATCTAAGCGAAACTCACGCGGGCGAAGCCGCGGGCGACAGCTAGTCTTATCTAAATTTAATACTTTTGCTCCAAATATCAAAATCTTAGACAGATCATCTCTTCGCCTTCTAGGGTCACCTATTTTTGAAGATTCTTTTTCGAACTTTATTGAGGAAAAAATTAAAAATTTTGACTTTGCTTTGGAACGCCTGTCCAAAATCCATACTCATTTCGCTTTTACAATACTACGTTTCTGTCTTTTCGTTCCAAATTTTACGTATAACCTTAGGTGCAGCCATTTTTGGAAGTACCCAATTTTGCTTCAAAATTTAGACGTTTCTATCAGAAATTCCCTTTCGACCATTTTGAACATAAGTTTCGATGATCGCTCCTTTGCCCAGGCCTCCTTACCCATTAAGTTTGGAGGCTTGGGAATTCGCAAAATTTCTAGTGTTGCCTTGCCGGCTTTTTTGTCCTCTGTGCATAGTATAGACTATCTTTTAAAAAAAATTCTTAAGAATCCATCTTATGACATTAGTTATGTTTCAGAGGCCAAGATTGAATGGCAGGGCAAATGTCAAAATTCACAAATTCCCAGTTTTCCGGCATCGCAGAAGCTGTGGGACGGGCCGCTTTGTAGATTAGCACAGTTTAATTTGATTGAATCATCTGGCAATTCTGCAGAGCGCGCTCGCCTCCTAGCCGTCGCGGAGTGGGAATCCGGACTTTGGTTGCAGGCGCTGCCTTCTTTGAACCTCGGCACGTTCCTCGATGACGAGACCTTCCGTTTGGCGGCATCTCTTCGCTTAGGTGCCACATGCACAGTCCCACATCGTTGCCCCTGTGGTGATGGCGTTGATGGACTGGGTCACCACGGTCTTTCATGCCGCAAAAGCGCCGGCCGTTTAGGCGCCATGCCGCCCTAAATAACATAATTCACAGGGCTCTTGCCACCGTCCATTTGCCAGCTGTTTTAGAACCAAGCGGGCTGGCTAGGGACGATGGTAAGAGACCGGATGGAATGACCCTTGTGCCCTGGAGGCTGGGACGGCCCCTTGTATGGGATGCCACTTGCGTAGACACCCTGGCACCGTCCCACCTCCCGGCCACTGGGTCCAAGGCCGGCGCAGCAGCGGCTGCTGCAGAAAACCTCAAACGGCGCAAATATGTGGGCATAGGTGATTACTACATTTTTGAGCCGTTTGGGGTTGAGACCTTAGGGCCGTGGGGACCTTCAGCCCATAAATTATATGGCGCCATTGCCCAGAAATTGGTTGAGGTTTCTCGTGACCAGAGGGCTGGCATTTATCTCGCTCAGAGATTAAGCATTGCCATCCAACGTGGCAATGCTGTCAGCCTTCTGGGCACGTTACCTCATGGCAACGAATTGTCGGGACTGGCGTTTTTGTAAATATTTAATTATAGTTTTATTTAGTTTATTTTTAGTTTACTTATAGTTTTTATTTCAGTTTAAATTAGTTTATATTATATGTAGTTTTTATTCTTCTAATTAATTTTTAGCTTTTGTTAATATATATACAAAATGTTTGCCTATAGTAGCCGGGACTCTAAGTAGCGATGCTTTGTATCTGTGGTGTTACGGCACATGGGGCACAGTTTACATTGTAAAGCGAACAGAGCGGGAGATATGTTGCTGTTGGACGGACCTGCCCCCATCGGGACTTTCCAATGCGACCTCTACTCTTTCCTATCTGCCTATTCAGGTGTCTGTCTGATCTTGCCTATTCAGGTGTCTGTCTGTTCTTGCCTATTCAGGTGTCGTTAAGAACAAAAACGGGAAGCGCGCTTGAGAGCCCCTCCATCGAAACCGAAAGCCTAAAATTCAACCTCGAGGAGGGCTCGAAAAGCGCGCGCCTGTTTTGCTTTTTTAAATTTAATCTGATCAGGGATCGCAAATAAGTAACAACGAACACCTAGTTTAGGTAGAAGGCGAGAAACATCTACTTTATCATCTGGACAACACAGGCTCAATTGAAAGTTTGAAAGTGTTTAATGAATTACATCCTGTTAACCGCTAAGAATGTAAAACTCTCTGAACGTGTAATATTGAGCAAACCTAAATGAAAAGAAGTGATTTAGAATTCCCAATGAAGGTATAATATTGGGTATTCTAAATCACGGATGTGAATGAAGGCGAGCTGTGCGAGCCTGAATGAACAGAAGTGATTTAGAATGCCCAATATTATACTACTAACCATTCTGTGATGTCCCTCAATACATAAAATATCTTCTCCAATCAAACCGCCTGAACAAAATTTTTCCACTACCAATATAATTATAAAATTACAAATATAATAAATTTGTCTAGCAAAAACTATGAAGTTACATATCGATCCCACTTCTGAATTTGTTGGATAACCAATAACATTGTAGATAAAAGTATAAGGCGTGTCTTAACTGATTTGCCTAGAAGTACACTATTCCCTTACTTCTCTGTATAGTAGAGACTAATATAATAAATCTAAATGATTGTTTAAACAGGGATTAGTTATAAATTCGTAATAATTATTAGGATATTGTTCTTAATACTTATATTTAATTAAACAACAACGCACACTTAAATTAACAGTGTTTACTTTCCATCACCTCACCGTAAAAAACAAAAGACGGACGGACTGGTCGACGACCTTGTTAAAATTCGCGGGAAGATTAACCAGTCAGTGCAGTGTCAATGTGACAGCGCACAGATAATAAACCTTATGCGATCAGTCCGTAAATTGATGAATACAAATAATAATTAATAGTATGTAATTTTAATCTACGTATTTGTATTGAGAAGGTTTCTAACACTACAATCACGATTTTTGTCCCAGTATTATTTGATGCCCTTGGACTTCCATATAAAATTATATAGAGTTTCACAGACCCGATATGAAATGGGAGGGGCAAACAAACTATACGGAATTGCTCGTAAACAAAAAATATACAATCGAGATCACTGTTCACAATCAATGAATAAGACTTGAGATTAATTAAGAATTAATTATTATATATATATGTATATATATATTGCGGCAGCCTGTAGGGGGTGCCGACAGATAGGTAGTCTATTCCAGGGGTAGGTCCGACGGAAAAGAAAACAACCTAGAGGTTATTTATCCTTTACTTATTAACAATTGCCCACCGCCTCACGCCCTTCCATATATTACATAATAGATAGCACAACACTGGCCTTGCAATCCTGTCCACCACACACAGAGGGTCACACCACGTACTCCACCGAAGAACGTCTTCGCCGGCGGCGTCACTGACAGATCCACCCTGAACAGGCGGTTAGAAGGGTCCTAGCCAGATGAAGGCCAGCCCAGACGTGAGTAGTTCCAGCCAGATGGATGTAGGTAGCTTCAATCAGGCGTGGGTAGTCCCAGCCAAGTGTAGGTTTACTCCAACCCGGAAGAAGGTTCCTGGAAGGTCCAGTGGCAATATATCAGGCACTAGGTAGGCAGTGTAGGTGTAGAAATCCCTTTCAGAAGTTAGGGACGAAATGCTTGGTCAGATTACATACAGGTAGAAATGAATTTACTTTGCTAGTCAGAGTTGAGCACTAAAGGAAAGACTAGAACACCTTACATAGTTGTAAATAAATATAAAATACGATGAGGACTCACCCAAGAGGGAAGTAGATAACACTAGTAATTAGAAAATAGCTAATTAAAAATACTTATTAGTTTTATAATATCGAGCGCGGCGGTTCGTCTCGTCAGCTAACCAAAATCAAAGTGCCATGAAGTTTGCGCGGGAGGGCGCGGCGCGCGGCCGGAGACGCTCGCGAAGTTCACACTGGTTAACCCACTTATCAAAAGGATGGGTATGTAAAGATTTCAAATAAAGTTTAAAGTTAGTATATATTTAGTTAGTGATATTTTATTGTTAGGTATTATTTTTATAAATAGTTCTATTTAATTTTATAAATAAATGTTGTATTTTAGTTTTAATGTTTTTTATTTAGTTACTATTTTCGGCAATTGTGCTCGCACAATGCTACAATATATATATATTTTTTATACTTAAGTATTTATTTTAGTGTATGTATTTTATTATTTATGCAATATATAGTCAATTAAAGGTTTATCAAAGTTTACTCATTTGCACCCATTAATGATCTCTGAATGACCCCAAGGTAGACAGGCAGAAAATGCCTCCGCGTGAAGTCCGCCCATTGTACTTTTACATTTATACCTTGCGCAATAAAGCTTAAATAAATAAATAAGTCCACATCTACCTGTGAATAAAGGTTCACCGGTCTATAGTAAGGTATAGTAAGTCATAATAGTGGATTTTACAACAGGCGCACAAAACGAACCATTTTGTGGACGAGTTTCGCTCCTCACCCCGACTCGCGCGAAAAACAAGAACTGCTTTTACATCATACGATATTGATATAAGGCTTGGGCCGCAAACCCATATAGCCCACCACCAAATCAATTTTGCAATTATAGTTTTCTTAAATAATTAAATTGTTTTAATACTATTTATGTCATAAAAACACCGAAGGCAAATTAGAGCAGGTATTACAAAACAACAAACACTGTCCATGAACTTCCCACAGTGTTCGGCTGCATGGCTCACCCTCCCCGCCTCAACATATATACATTTATGAGTAGATACATTAATGCCCTTGTGCACAGAGTTCGATTTTGTGCAGCATATCTCCTGCACAAACAGGCACCTTCAGAGCATGAGCAGTGAAAAATGTATTTTCAAAGTCATAAATGTCAATATGTTTTAAATCGGGTTAATTAACTAACCAGCACCACGCACGAATATATATATTTCCCGACTGTAGAGTTTAAAAATGTTAAACTGCTTATGTCACCCCCACAAAAATGAGGACATGGTTCATTCATTACAGCAATACACGAACCGTAGGTATATAAAAGTCACCATTGCTGGGTTCTCGTTTTTGTACAGGATTTTTAAAGTATAAAAATTACTCATCTCATCATAAAATACACTTCTGGTAGTTATTTATTAGTGTGTGAACAAACATCCGGGCGAGGACGTTCCTTATATAAAGCTCCAATTAGTGTGCAAGTTTATGCCTGTGCCTTTCCTTACACAATTAACAATTTCTCTAAACTAAATTTAATTGCACCGACAATTAATTGCATGCACGGTAGCCCTGGTCAGACAGCTGATCTGTTAACACTACAATAAACTCACTAACAAGCATCACTTGCACAGCATGCACAACTTTAATCAAAATTAGCCTCGGATTAGCTATTTCCTCCTGACACAAACCAAACAAAACAAAGGTCCCTAAACGCATTGGGTACACTTAAAACCAACCTCCCATATCCTATGAAAAACGACACGATAATTACATCATATTAGGTAATCTTTAAAAATATTATCACGGGAATCTGGCGTCTTCTACGAAAAGGGCCATCAATAAACGCAACGAATGAGAATACCATTTACTAAACCCGGAAAATATAACAAAGACAAAACTGCAGCTGCAAGCCATAAAACCCAAAACCATTAAAACTGCAAAAAAAAAAAAAAAGAACACTTATCCTAAAAGTAAAACAAAAGCAGCAAAGGCGTGTTACATTCTCTCAACAAGCAATACTTAGAAAGGGCGCACAAAAACTAAGGCGACCCCTGGCCATAAGAGTCAACTTCACATAACCAAAAGGCGATGGTAACTACTTTTACCGAGCAATTGCAAACCAAATTAACAATCTATTTGGCATATCGTTTGATTTACAAAGGGGCATTTGTCCACGACTGAGTTATACTTATATGCTTATATAATATTCGGTTAAGAATTATATTATTATCAAACTTTAGACGGACAGGGTCAATTGCAACCGAGTTAAAAGGTGAAATAGAGGTACTGTAAAGCATGGTGACAAAATTTACAGTATTGAATTATATTAACTTTCCAAAATAGGTACGGATATATGTTCTGTTCACTGGCCAAATGAATTCAAGATTTTTATTTTGGGACGGGGAAAGATAATATTTGTTTGGAAACCACTGAAACTTAGAGCTCTTCATGACACGGGGATCGGGGTATTGTCTCTGTGTCCAGGTCTTCAGATTTAGATGTGCATCTTCATTTCAAGACGATAAAGTTTTAAATGTCTGCAGTATTATGAGGCAATTAAGTTCTCTGGTCCAATATTATATGCTGAGTAATTTATCAATTTCATGAATCAAATAGCTCTCGATAATTTCGCCCGCTAGTGCACGTATTTATTTTCTAAAAATACGACAAAATAGTCATATGGTCAAACATCTGGCCGGCCCAGGTCAGATTTCTACTTTACAGCGATTCCTAAAAGACAATGCGCGACCCATGCCTTTGTGCATGTGTTTTTAGAAACATTTTTTTTTTAACTGTTTTTGTAGTTAAGCGTTTGTTACTTTTATGATCTTTCTGGCGAAATTTTAAAATGTTTTAGTATTATATTATTGCTTAAATTCCAAAATATTTCCTTGAAGATGTTTAATGAATGGCAGGGTTTGTTGCGTACCTGGTTATTTTTAAGAATGTTCACCCTGGGTATAGAAGATTTACACAGTAGACAAATTTACACAGTAAAGGAAAAAGTAAAAATTAGAAATAAATAATTACATTATACTTAATTAAAAATTTTAACATGCATCAATTAATTTACTATTATTATATATTATCTTATTTAAATTGTGACAAATTATGAAATTGACCATCTTTTAAAGACACATATATCGAAATAAATACAATAATGTACTTACCTCAATTATTATAATAAAAAGAAAAATAAAACATAATAAAATTGACAATAGTTAGATCATAACAAGCACACACAACAATATATATACCGGTAATATGGCATAAAAAAACTTGGCGAAATATACGGCCCTCTCCCATTGCAGCGCCCGTCAGGGTCCTTAATAGTTCTATATATGAATATATAAGTAAAGACCTGTACCATACATTAAGGAAGCAATACACGATTTGATTTGATTTATTCTTTTCTGGTGAGAATAATGACTGTGTGAAGAATTATTTTAGTATTTTGTTTGTTTATGTCTATTAGAGTAGAAAATATATATATATATATATATTTTTTTTTTATGGCAAGCTGTAGGTAGGTTTTTGTGTCTGTAGCTGCAAGAATATTACTCTAGTCTTCTGTTCCCGTGCCTTCCCAGCCTATAAAAAGTATTTTATCCGCAATTTAGGGTTTCTCTAAATTACAGTCAATCATCACATCTAAATTACGTATCGCATTCTTAAATTAATTTGGCCCTGTTTTCGCTGCCGGTGTTGTCTTTTGTATAGGTTGTTGGTAGGGCTGATCTATGTTTTTATGCTTTGGATTTGATATCCTCACTGGATATTTTCGGTTTAGGATGCGTAAATTAAAACAGTTATTTTATGATATCTACTGTACTGTACTGATATCAGTTTGTTTATAACACCAATCAAGCATGCTCATAGAGCAATACCCGTGCCGCGCGCGGAAGTCCTTGTTGCTCGAAGAGCGTGCTCCTTTCTTTGGTTTGTTGCCGCTGCTAGAGTACGTTTGAAAACATTATAGTATTCAAAAAAGTTTTCAATTAAGAGTCGATAGATTTTGCTTATTATGCGTTTTTTAGCTTCCGTGCAATTGTCCACTCGCACTCGCTGAATTTATGACTGTAGATATGTGTGTATGATATCTACTTCATTCACTAGCGAATTCAGATAAATTAGCCGGGGCTTGGCTAATTTGTTTATTGAGGTTTTACACAAAATATTCTAATTTACATAATCATAACATGAGAAACAAATCTTTTCAAAGAAACAAATATTTTAGTTTTATTCAATTACGCTAAATACCTGAGGAAAGAAGGGATACTTACTTATAATTAATCTAAGAGTTAAATAAACTACTAACAGTCGTTGAATAAAAAATTGAAATATCCTGTACACGTGTCCCGTACGGAGACATGCAAAACCACCAAGTTACATATCAAGTTAAAGGAAGCATGTTATGTAAAAGTAAAACAAGAGGACATTGCGCAATTTGCGCATGCATGTGCTTATAAAGAGCTTTTATAAAGAGCTTTATGTATCTGTTTGGGTGATTTCTATTAATCACGATATTGCAAAAGAATTGATAGTTTTGCTCGTATTCAGAGACTACCCTGAAAAAAGGTTTTTGAGTAAATGAGTAAATGATTGAGTGGCTTGCTTAAATTTTAAATCCCGATCAAGTCTAAATAATTTACTTGTGTGCGCATGCGCATGTAGGTACATATATAATGGAAAGCTCTCACCAAATCCTTCGATACGCCTTCACGCACTCCGCCGTCGAAGACGCCGAGACGCTGGATTTCTCATTCATGATTTCTCATTCACTGATTCACTCTAGTTTCGAAAAACGATACAGTCACTTTGAAATTATTTTATATCACTGATTAAGGTTATATTTTAATTTACGGGGAAGCCAATCTAAATCTATTGGAAATTGTAAACTGACCGAGACAGCTTTAAAGAAACGCGCGCGCTTGTTAGGACAATGGGTTTGGAGAATCTGGACGCGCGCCTTTGTTATCGGTTCTATTGTTTACGAGTTAAGGACAGACACGACCTTCTCGGACCGCTCCCCGATTGAGACTCGTATATCTGTTTGTCTGTATGTTTGTACATTTATCTGTTTGTATGTATATTTGTATAAATGTTTGTCCGTATGTTTGTATATATGTTTGTCAGTATGTCTGTTTGATTGTATGTTTGTATATCTGTTTGTAAGTATGCGCATTTGTATGTCTGTATGACGTTATTTAATCACGCAGTCCCAATTGTGTACATAGTTTTTATTTTTGATTTGCGCTAGGTATCCGACGGACCCACTTATAAAAAATATGTGGATAGAGGCCACGAAACGACAAAACTGGTTCCCGTCGAAATACAGCCTGATTTGCTCTCGACATTTTGAGGAAGAATGCTTCATTAACATGAAGAATAACCGACGACGGTTAATGAGCTCTGCAATACCAACAAAATTTTTGCCAATATTGGTAAGTCAAGGTTCAACAAACCGATATATAATATATTTAATTTAGTCAAAATTGTAAGTTTTATTTTAATTGCCGACGGATTCAGTTGAAGACCAATCTATTGCAAAGATGATACCTAATATCCCAACGACACCAAAAAGGAAAATAGTTGCCCCAGAAAGTCCATCTATGTACAATACACCAACTAAAAAACGTTTATGTAGAAGGGTTATAGAACTTACCGAAAGAGTAGTGCAAAAAAATAAACAGATAAAGAATTTGAGGCAAAAAACATGTTATATGAAGAAAAAAATTGCCAGCTTGAAATCAATTTTGAAAAAAAATGAAAACCTTTAAACCTTGTTATCTATTGTGCCAATTACATACTAAAATATCATTGAGATCTGACAACATTTAGGGGTGGAAAAACGTTTTCTTCATTTGCTTTTTTTGTATGGTCGGAGTGCGTGCTATTCATTCCTCTTAAGCTCTCTCAATCCTGTATATGATAAAGGCGCGCTTACATTATGTGCTCATTTAATGCTAAATCTCATTCGAGTAGTGCTTTTATTTATGTAATTACACATTTTTTAAGATATAAGTATATAAAAATAAAAAGCAAATGTAGCTTCCCATCCCACAATGGCTATATCACACGACACCTTTAATTTGTATGAGATCCTATATTTTATTAAATTTCGGTAAAGGTAGATATAGAACTTAATTGGAATGACTCGGTATCCAGAGGTCAAGGTATTTGTGATCCGGGTGTCGTGTGCTCAAATCCCACTAGGAAGCATACCTAAGAAAATTTCCAGTTTGGTTAGGATAATGGTTTGGCCCTAATCACCAAAGCAGGCATACAATCTCTGTTTTTGGATATCATACCATAAATTGTAACAAGACTGAAAACACCTCTCACAAAGTATGCTTCACAGCGGGATTCAAACACACGACCTCTGGATCCCGGATATGTTGTACTGATGAGATGTAGGTATTTCAACTAGTGATGTAACGAATGTCATATTTTGGACATTCGCGAATGCGAATGCGAATATTTGCTACCGACATTCGCGAATGCGAATGCGAATATTCAGATTTTGTTTAAATTTGGCGCCAATTCACTATCGCTTGGTGACCTGGTGGTTCGATTTGATTTTTGTTTCGAGAATAGCCGACTTAATACGCGCCCATACGAACGCATACGAGTAAAATGTCATTCTGTAGTCTATGGTGCCGGTGTTTTCGTAAACAAGTTTTGAGGTTAGAATGTAAAAAGTATTTTTGTTAATA